>VUJU01000073.1:73845-133248 GCA_009835225.1 Aphis craccivora
TATTGTTAGTTAAGTTGGTACCTATACGAGTATATAGTATACACTATACTGTAATGTACAATGTACATCATAATAATAATAATTTACTAAATGAAGACAATAATTACAATTTAAAAAATGTAGATATAACTTATGAAGTAAAATTTGAGATGACATATGATTAGTAATGAATAATTACAAGTGTGTGCTGATTAGTATAAATATATAATATAAGTAAATTATCCATTTGAATAAAATTATAAAAGTTTTTAAAATATTCAATAAATAAAAGATACTTATAATATATATTTATATACATATATATATATATATATATATATATATATATATGTATAAAGGTATAATAACAACAACAAATATTGTAAGACTAGAGAGTGTTTGAGGAAGCCAATTGTTTAAAAACAAAATAAAGTAGGAATTAGATACTGGACGAAAATCTGTGAAACCCTATTATTATGAGTAAAATATCACACTTTATCAATATAAATAACCATGTATATCAATATTATACGGCAAAATATATATTACTCAATAAAGCGCATCTGACATCATGTAAAGTGGTAATAACTCTGAACGAAATCTGATATGATTGGAGAATCAGTGGTGGTTAACAAATGGATAACACTGGACACGTTGGTGTTTTTCATTGCATTTATTTATGTATCGCCCATGTTCTGCTGTTTCGGTAAGCGAATTATCTGTGGTGAAAATATGTGTATACCACAGAAATAGAAACCACGTGGGTCGGCGAAGGGTGAAAATACGCGCGTTTCGATCCGGCGTCATTTGGCCCAGGACTCCCTTTATTTGATTCCATTCCACCTCGTACATTTATCACGAAACAAGACCTTTATTGAGGACGCGTATGTTTGTGTGGCGGCACTTGACGCCACGTTGTCTGTCGCGCAAACACTTCGTTGATAGAACTCCGATCGGGGTCTGCGACTGCGACTGCGACCACCATCCAACTCTGATCGATTGCGACTGATTATACACACGTCGTAGTACACTATATATTATTATACGACGCGATATAAAATATTATTATTATTATTATTATGATTTATGCTATAGTTGTAGTAGAGTTTATCAGATATAACACGAGCAAACTATGTTATGTAGCACATTGTTTTGTTTACCACATCATACAAAGCGGACTACGACGCGCGGTCCGAGAATATAATATACACGAGGCTGAAGGCGTAGAAATTTTCAGTGGCGCAACGAGACCGCGGTAAATTGTTTTTATCGTAAAGTCAGCCGTATATAACATATAAGTACACACACACACACATAACACGTTGAATGCGTGATATATTATTGTCAGACCACCCCTCGTACACGGAAAAGAGCCCGAAAACACGACCGAGAGACTATATATTATATTATATATACATTGTAAACGGAGAGCGTGCTATCCGTTTAGAGAATAGTCGGGCCGGGTGATATATTATCGCCTATCGGTCAAGCGGTCCAGCGCGTTTTACATTACACGCGACGGCGAAAAATGAAGACGTCGCCCGCCGCCGCCGTCGCCGACGACGACGACGACGACGACGAAGTAGACACGACGACTATATACGAAACCTCGGCAGTGCGAGTATATAGTATGTACGGACTTATGAGTCGAAGAGGTATATGATTTTGGCGGGATGATATATCTGCGGCGTGGTGGTGGAGAGGAATCCGTCGGTCCAGTTTGACGAAGATACATCGAGGTGTAGACGCGCGCACGGTTTTCGGATCCGAACCAATTAAATGACCATCGTTGGGGGGGGCGGGTTAAGAGCAGGATGGTAGGGTGGTTTTTGGAAGTCGAATTCATATATTGGGCAGGACCAAATTCGTGTGCGTCGAGCGGACGTCGCCGGGGATGAGGAACGCGTGTGAGAAATGGCGCAGCGGAATAGGGCGCGGTGGCGGCTTCCGATTGTTTACACGCCGTCAAACCCGACGAGCGGCTCTTGTGTGCGCGCAGACGGGACACATAAAAGGTTATTTATATATAATGTGTTATCGGGCTCTGGCGGTGGCAAAGGCGGTTTCATTTATCACGCGCTCGCCAGCGTTTTTAAAAAGCGTTTCGGACGCGCGAATCCGCGACGACGCGCGTCCGTCTGTCCGTCCGTCAGCGATGAACCCGACACTATTTGCGGTGTTTTTCGCCCAGTGTATGGGACCGGAAGACCGAAAGGAAATCGGAAATTGATGGAATCGGCTCCTCGGCGGGCGCGGCACACCGTGTCCGAGAAAATAACGACGTGGACGGCAGCCGAGGAGTTTGTTATATACCTATACAGCCGGTTACGCGAATGTGTGTCTATGATATAAGACGTAGGTATGTGCGGATGAATGACGTGTGCGGATTTGAGGGGGAAGAGTGATGAAAAATACTACGCGTTTACCGGCCTAATACGTTCTTAAGAAAGTAAAAACCAAACCAAACGCCCGATCGAAACATGTAATTATATACATATATTTTATACACATAGAATTAATCACGACCTTAAAAGATAACAAAATTAGGACGTTTCCGGGCCTGTCTTTTCAATTATTGCATCTCGTTCCCACGTGATAGTGTTTTCTACATATTTTTAATGAGTGCGATAAGTCATAGAAGTATGACCGAGTTCTAATGAATTAGGTAATAAAATTACACACACACGCACGGCATTTAATAAATAGTTAAATTAATAATAGTTACATTTTTAAACATTTATAATCACACGTTTTTAATTTAATTGCATTTCAATAAGCAAAATGTTTTACGAAAACGTTGAAAACCTTCTGGCGATCACAATAATAATAGTTAATATATTAATATACTATAACTTGAAGTACTGAAAATATAACAAGTAAAGCCCGTCGAATTGTGGATAAATATAATATGTATATAATAAAAAATCTTCAAATGTAGTTATATAAACAGTGAGCCGATCTTATCCTCTATAATACTATGTGAATTACACGGATATATTTTGTGGACGGTCGTCCATCAATGCATTAACGCTGTCGAAGTACATTATGACTAAATAAATTTGAGCAAATACCTTTGATAGATTAAAGTAAAAATTACCAGTATCAAATGTTGAATGTCTCGAATATATTTTTTTTTATACCGTATTGAAATTTAAATATAATATAAACATCTGTACGACTGTCTATAAGAACGCACGTATGTGTATGAAGGATAGGGTGTGGAATTGTGGTCAATTTTGAAAAGAGGTCCTTTTTATATTATGATTTCGTTCCTATACATCCTGTCGGTAAATATTTGCTATTTTCTTTTTTAGTTATGTTATCCAAATCTCGTGACATAACTAATAATGTTATTCGTTAACTTAACGTTGACATACGTCAAACGTGTGCTCTATATGTTTAAAAACTACAAGACTATAATAGAACTGTAAAAAGTTCTACGCGCGACATTGTAATTTCCTAAACTTGCTATGAAAACGCGTAGTGACGTTTTATATGCTATATAATTGATTTTACTAATTAAATACTTCAGTAATTAAACTTACAATTTAATGTATTTTAAATTCTAAAATATTATATACATTATCAATAAAAAGAGGTGGGAAAGTGGATACCGCTCCGATATTCGGTAAGTTTCAAGTGGGTCACTTTTAATAGATATGTTAAATTTATATGTGAAAAACGATTTCCGAGAAGAACCTACTGTCACATATCATTAAGAATATTTCATGATATATTTTTTTTATATACTGCTATTAAAACAATTTATATTACTGTTAGTATATTATGATGTTATTTTAATTTAAAAAAAAAAAAAAATGCATTTATTTTAATATTATTATGCTAGGTATATTAACTTTTAAATCAATACTACCTTACAGTAAAACGGTTTAAATAGGTTCGTGGAATTAAACAGAAATAATATATTAATATCTATCAATTTATCAACATATTTTAGAAATCGCATTTGGGTTCATAATAATATACTTAGATAAAAGATTTAAATTTTCGCAAATAATACTTTTGAATTATAACAAAAAATAGTGAATATCGTTATGAATTATGTTTATACACTAATATTTTTAAAAATTGTTAATACTGCTCTATGCATTAAGATTAAACTCACATACATTTTATATTTTTACTATAGTTTAAATGTAATCGATACCGTTGATTTGTTTTCTTTGAACTCAATGATTAAAATAAAACTAAAACTATATTGCAAAGTATTTTACTCTGGAATATGATTATTCACATAACTAAATATATATATATATCTTGATTTTAAAGAAAATAATTGATTGACTCTTCAATGAAAATAATCAAGTTTATTGCAATTAATTTAAAACATACCTACCTACATAGTTTTCTTTACGGTAAGTTGATTGAAGTCAAAAGTGTTAACTTGTTTATGATACAATTTTGTTTACCAAGGTTTATCATAAAATGCAAAATGACATATTATGAGCAAATGCAATTAATTAATATATTGTTGACATCATGAATATACTTAAACATACATATTAAAGATAAAATAAATATGACTACTAACTTATTTAATTACTTATTAAGTACTACATTTATAATACAAAAACAGTTTAATATATTATACCTATCATTTACATTAGGGTGGTTCTTATGTATAGAAGTATTCATTTTTTTTTACAATTTTTTTAAGTCAGGGCCCTCCAATATAATTGATATTACAAAAAAAAATGTACGTTAAGTTTGGTGATGATAACTGACCCCGTTCACGTGCCTCAAGGGGATTAAAAAAAGGTTTTTAAAAGTGTTTTTGTATTTTACTTTAAAACAGTGGGTAGCAAATACAATAAAAACACAAATAAGCTTTATTCAAGAACATACAATTTTCTATAAATAACTTTTTTATTATAATAACTTTCTTCTAAATCCACTGTTTTCTTTTGAAATAAATAATAATAAAACAGTTTTCATTAGTCTTGAACATTAATAAACAATATGATGTAGAACTGTTAAAAAAAAAAAAATTATCATTGAATCCTACAGTTTTAGGTGCTGCAGACGCATCCGTTAGGTTAGGATACAGTTTCAGGAGTATTACGGGTTATAGTAAGATAACTTGAGTGGATGTATGTGTTCTTTTTTTTTTTAACAAATATATTCTAAATGTTGATAAAACCACTAATTCTACAATGTACGTTTTAAAATGCATCTTCCAATTAAAAAATTAATCTTTTGTCATTTCGTTTTTAAATATTTAATTGTGTTCATATTGATTACTACTTTTGCTAGTATTATAATTAATAACTAATGTCATTAATGATTGTCCTAAAATAAGATAATGTCGTAAAAATACAATATATTATACCAAAAATACTTAAGGATACTATTATTAGATTTCTCTCTTTGTTCATTAACAAACTAACAGAAACAAATCTAATAAAACTCACAATTTATCATAGTGTTATTATTATACATATAGTCGTGATCAAAGCATTTACACTTTAAGAATATTGGAATACCTTAAATAAATAATTAACGAAAATATTAAATTAAAATATTAATTTTAATGAAAAACTAAATTATTAAAAAAATAACAGGAATAATAATCGATTGAAAAAGGAATTCTTTTATCAAATAGTAATTTAAATTTGTAATTTTTATGTACAATCCTTTTTTTTAGATTTAAAAAAGCCACTGCCGTAAATATATTTTAAGAATAATATTTGTATAGCAAAGTATAAATAATATGTATAATATAAGAAACACAAAGAGACAGGTGTAAAAAAACATAAGTGGACTTAGGAATTGTATTTTTTGTATCTCCACTTACCTAACACTGTGTATAAATAATTTTAAAAAAATACTTATTTTGTGGGCACAGAATTTTATTTTAATAATAAAAAACAACCATGGAAATCACTACTTTGGAATCAAGTGACTATTGGAAAGTAGTTTATAATGGCTTATTGATTTTCATGGTAACCCGTGATAATCATAAGCTCGTTTTCCGCCAGGACTACAGAACCAATGATCAGAAAAAAATATACACTTATACGCATATGCAATAATAAAAAAAAAAATAATAATAATAATAATAAAAAATTGCAATATAATAGTGTTATAGAAACCAAAAACTGTTGTAACACATGTTCGGACAAACGATTCTGCGCGTTTGCCGATCACCATGTTTACTGAAAAACAATATATTATACTACGATATTATACGTATTATATGAGAGCTCCGTGATTTTTTTCGACGTCGACCAAACCAGTGGCCCTGCAAAATTGGGTTACACAACTTACACGGCGGGCAGATGAAAATCAGCATTTTCGCCACCATGTGCGCGTTGTCTGTGAAACGAAATTGACGATCGGTCAATGTTACAAAACATGTTAATGTAAATTTCTCGCATTCCCACCATAGAGTAATCTAATTTTAATAACTTTGGACACACACGGTTTTCAAAAATTAATCGATTGTGGGTTGGGTACAGAGTAAATATTACTAAATTATATTGTTATCGACGCCGTTATATTAGAAACAATTTTTGCATATATAACTAAACGACATTATTCGAAATTCATTGGGCTTATTTTTATATGAGGTTTATTCCAATACTAAGCTTAGAAAATGAATAATTGAATATATTAGGTACTCTCCACGAAACTTATAGCCAATACTTTTTTTTCAAATCGCTCCTTTATTATTTAAAAGCAGTAAATATTTTACGTGTTATGGTGTAACATTAAAATGTAATAATTACAAGAATTATTATAACATATTATAAATAACAGACCTATAAAAGTATAAACTATATATTATCCCCGGAGTGTCGTCGGTGGGCGGCTTCTCCACTCAAGTCCCTCTGTTCATTTATTTCTATTTATGTCCCCTATTATGCTTATTATACTAATTACTGTATAGATTGTATAACTCAAATTAAAAAAAAATATATATTATCAAACATGATATTCATTATCCATTTGTATATTAACAGAATATTGAACGAAGGATCAAATATATTTAAACGTGAAATTAAGATGACAATTTTAATTTTAATCAATGCAATTTTAAACGTTAAATAATTATTTTCAATACGCTACTTTGTTAAATATTCAATATAAAAATCAAAATGTTATTCAAAATATACAAAGCGATTCACCAAAAATGCTCAACCTTATTTTTCATTAAAAGATGAATTTATTCAAATTCTTATTTTGGGAATGTTTAATATACTTAAATACCATACTTTTAAATTGTTGAGACTTTTTGTATTACTTAAAGAGTATGCTGTGTGATACAAACATCTGTATACCAAACAAGAATCTCTTTTTTACTCTAAATTATTGTTTATCTTAATTTTGATGTACTTAATTCAAAAATCAAACGAGTAGTTTTTCAGTTATAAACATTTTTATACTTAAGATAAAAGTTCTTAAAAATGGTTAAAAAAAAGTTAAAATAAAATGTTGTATTACATTAAGTGCTTATTATATATTATAATTATAGACAATTTACATAAATTATATATTTTGATAGATAAATATTAATTACTAAGATTTTCAAGTCACAATATAACTTATATCTCCTAAACCCATTGTCATAGTACTTATAGACCTTATAATATTATCCTTGGTTACCACAAAACTAAATAACACAAATCTACTCGTTTGAAATTTTAATTAACCTCGACCCTCCAAAAATATTATCCACTTAATAATTTTAGTAAAAAAGATGGCTAGCATACAATATAGTGAATCAACTTACATAAAAATCGAGGATTGGTATAAAATTAAATCATGTCTTTGAATTAATAAAGACGAAAATGTAAAATTCAGTTTATAAATAAATAACAAATGTTTTCATTTATAATATTATACTAATGGTTAACTTCTACTACAATACACATGTTACTATTACAAATATTATTACCATAATAACTTACTGTGCAAATTTATATATTATGTACCTACGGGTTACACTTATGTTTGCATTTTAATTTTAATAAAAAAATTGTAATCATAATCATAAATATATTGCAGTTACGTATTAAAATATTTTTTCTGAGATATCCAACCAAAAAAAATTTAGTATTAGAAATTATAGATAGATAATTCAGGTGTACTAATTAGTAAAATTAATTAATTTAATAAATGAATGCTACTTTCTAAAAAACACTTAGCATGTTAAACAGTAAATTAATTAAATTAAATAAAAATTAAATTCTTAAAACTTTATTTAATTTAGTATTAATTATTAAAATTTCTGCTTAAACTATACTTTTATTGTAAGTATTTATATTGGAAGTGGAACACAAAACATAGGTAACGATTTAATTCAAAACAATATATGATCGTATAATGACTATACAACGGAGTCAACAATTAATATTTTTGGTGTGCACTGTGCAAATATTAATTTAGAAAATTTTCATGGCAATAAGAACTCAATGTAACATATTCAACTAGCAAATGCAAATTCAAATGAAAATTATAAAATAAAAACAAATAATGACCAAATAGATCACTATAAAAATAATAATTTAAAAATAAATTTAATTTCTCTACGGACAAGATACAATTCATCTATACACATTACACAGCATATGAGTCCGCAGATTACCATTTATCAACCAATAACAATATTTTAGAATTATTGCAAACTAAAATAAATTGTGCACTTGCTAGTTGCAGGTAATAATGAGTGATCGATTATCTGTCGATGGTCTTAATACAATTTTATATTCTGTAATAAAATAATGGAGATAAATGTGTAAATGTTAATTTTATTTGATAATAATAATTATTATTCAATAAAAATTATTTTAGAAACAAGCCTCAATGTTATTCATTTAAAATTGTTAGTACGTTGCACTTCT
Organism: Aphis craccivora; assembly: GCA_009835225.1. Taxonomy (NCBI): domain Eukaryota; kingdom Metazoa; phylum Arthropoda; class Insecta; order Hemiptera; family Aphididae; genus Aphis; species Aphis craccivora. The sequence continues at coordinate 82,689 of VUJU01000073.1, forward strand.
TTTTATTGATTATACAAATTATTGTTCATTATAATTTAAGTATAAAATCTGTATGAATTTTTTGTGTAAAAAAATATTATTGATTTTTTACTTATAAAATAAGTTTATCTAAAATTACTTACTTTAACAATTTTTAAAAAATACCATTATATTTTATGTGTACATAGATATACTTAGTACCATTTATTAGTATAACTATAATTTGAACCTATAAAATCGTAAAAATCAAGTTACCCAATACTATTAAATGTACTGAATTCGCACTCGTGGACGACTGCTAGAAAAAACGAATTTACTGTTTCGCAGATTAATTAAGAGAAAATCCGTTGACTGCTAGACAAAGGAGAAAATTAGATCGTCTAAAGCGGCTGATTAGTTTTTCCAAACAGTAAGTTTTTATAAATTTTCTAGAGTCGACGTACCATGACTGGACATATAGATATAATAGGTTTTCTCGCTGAGCTTAACTTTATTAAATATACACCTGGAACATTGCGTTTACCATCGTTATTTTTAACTTGTGGGAATAGAATAAATAAATTTGTACTTGGGTAGAGATTTTTTTACGCCAATTATCTGTTTTCTGAAAAAAATTAACTGTACAATGTAAAGTATAATATATTATTATATAAGTATTTATCTACATTTAAATATATTTTACATTAATCGTTAATAACTAATAAGTAATATTTCTAAACATTTGATAATTGACATTATTATAAATATTAAATGCTGATAATTAATTTCAAAAACTTCTATTTTCATGATATTTATAACTTAACAACCTCATCGTTTTAAATTTTTTTTTTTTTTTAAGAAATATATTTGTATAATTAATGAATAACTAATTTCCCTTATTTACTTTTAAGAATTTATTTATTTTTTGATTTCAAAGTATAGAATTGTTTTTTCGTTAATCAATCGGTTTAAAATGTAAGATAATTTCTAACAAAAACACAAATATTATTGGTTAATCCTAATACAAAGTGTGCAACGTCTTATTATTGTATAGTTATTTAACTTCCATCGTCTAATAGCCACTCTCAGTCCGTGAATACCAACAGTCACTGATTACCATCACGTGGTTTACCGTACACGGTTTTTATTGAGAGTAAAAATAACAGAACAATTTAAGTCTAAGGTGAAACGTATACGAGACAATTGAGGGTGGTTTGTGACATGGAAAATAAAACCACGTATTTACGAGTGAGTGGGTATGAGGGTGGTAACTGTGCTCCCCATTTCTTTACCCCGGTCGCTACACACACACACACACATACATACATACATACATACATACATACATACATACATACATACATACATATATACATACAAACCTACCAGGAAGAGCCGAAAAATCGGCAGTGAAAACTCAGTTCGGGGCGCAGGAAATGGTGTGTTTGTTCTGGTGTTGACAAGAGATTTATTTTAGGCTATCGACGATAGATTAAAACAAACTGCTGCGGACTGGTTGCGAACCGGGGAAACGTCCCGAGGTTTTACTTATTTGGCTGGTTTTTTCCTTCCAATATTCTGCTCCACCATTTCCTCTGAGCCACGCACCCCTCAACCACCCTTAAATCACTCCGAGCGTTCCATTTCGAATTCTACTGATCATTGTTTTTATATACGATGGCGTCACATAAAATGCACCTATTCCATACAGTATGTGTGTATCCGAGTTATGTTTCGAACATAAAAAAATACAATAATAATAATAACGATCTTTTTCACGTCTGTAATATAGATGGGTATAGTCTACAGACCTGTATAATATGTCAAATCAACATTATTAACAAGAAAAACATACTTAATATTTATAGTACCATATTATATACATGTGAGGTAAACAATTTATCATATTATTATATTATTGTTGGACATGTTTAATACGATTTACATTTTTCATTAAAATTATTAAAATAAAGGAAATATTTGATTTCCATGCGCAAAGACGACTTAAAAACCAATTTATAAAAGCAGTTCAAACGTTTGAATTCAAGTTACACTAGATGGAAAAAACTTAATGTTCAATTATATAAAAATCATAGGTATAATGATTTACGTTGAATAATAATAATGTTTATGTTTTAAAAACAATACAATTTTATAATTAAATAAGCAAAAAATATATTATACAACATTTTGTATCATGTCAATTTACGTAAAAAAAAAAATAGTCTTATAATACATAATATTAGTACCTATATTGAACAAAACAATTCATTTTTATACTAATAAAACAACGATAATTAAACATCAAAGTGTGTGTTCAAACTTAATCCAAAATAATACAATAACGTCGGACGTAATAGGATCATGTGTAATAAATAATAGTGTGTTCTTTGCAAAAAATATATCGGTCGTTTTTTCGACATTGCACAATTAAGCATTCTTTACCACGCCATTATTCACGGTGACTATATTACTATAACCTGCAGGTATCCATAGCAGGACGATAATGGTTACCGGAAGGACATTATCAATTTATGGGCAATGCCATTTAACATTTAATATGTTTACTGTTTAAAACTGCGTCAATGAATTTTACCATTGAATTAACTATATATGTATAATATATATATATGTGTATAATTTATATATTTCACGCCATGGAACGAAAACTATAAATTTTATAATATGACTTAAAATATTGTACTAGTCGTCTACGGACGGATTGTATATTTAATCTTGCGTTGATATTATATTTAATTCATTCGATCGATATAATTATAATATACCTACATAGTTGGGGCTCACTCTTATTTTTGCAATGTGTAAATAGTTTCATTTCATTATAGCTAAGGTAGCTCATCCAAACTCATCATCGGTATTTTTTAAGTAGTACAAATGTCAAGAATTTCTTTAGGTAATATTTTTTTATAATTGGTTGATTAAATTAATAGTATTTGAATAACCGATGTGTATCTAATCAAAAAATGTAGTTTTCATTAGAATTATTATTGAGATTTACAAGTCCATACACAAGATATATAATGAAATAAAAGATAATTTTTTTTTTTAATCACGATTATATGAAACATTTCACTTTTTTGCTGTTGAATAATACTTTTGTGTTTCTTGAACAAGTGTAATATTATTAACCAAGTATATGGTTGAAAACAATAGCGGTCGAGTATAATTTATGGTCGACTCATATTTTGCATACATAACAGTACCGCTCGTTAGGAAAATGACGAATGAGTATGTCGTGCATTCCTTAGTATTAATATACGGACGCTTAGTTTAATTAAAACGTTCAGCTATCAATGTTTCCGTGAGACGATTAATGTTGTCGTGTTATAGTTTATTTCATATGGATACCACATACAAGTTGAATACCTTGGGTTCAAAATATACACAAAAATAATATCGTCATATACCGATAACTTATAAAATATTAGTTATTTCCAGAAATTGTTGATTTTAAACTTTTTATTTTTTATTAGGTTATATTTTATTTATTTTATCTCACCTTCGCCATATTTATCTCATAATAATATCATATAATATTACAGTTTTATTATATTATATACAGAGAGAGAGAAATCAGCTAACTCATTTGTAAAATAATATCTAACATTTGCAGGTTATAAACAATATTATACAATATATATATATATTTATATTATATAACACCTTATTAATGCAAGTATTTAAACGTTTAAATAATATAATAAAACAAACATAATAATATTAAATTTGGTATTAATTAAATAAATATGTATTTATATCAATAATTAAATTAATATTCAAAATAATTCGCAGAAATATATTTTGTAAATAAATGTAACAGCACTATATAGTTGTATATACATCGAAACAAAATGTAAGTACATACATCTTAAAACAACTAAAAACAGTACACTTGGTGGTTACATTAATTTCGTTTGCCATTTATTTTATAGTTTATGACATATTACATTTTAGCGTGATATGGAAACACAACGTTTTGTAATAATATTTTGATTTAATTTGTTTTTCTATATTTCGTTTATACCAAGCCAAAATGTCCATGAAATATACAACGTATTTTCAATATATTTTTAAAGTTTTGGATTAATATTACGTACGAAAATAGTAGTATAATAGTATGTTATATAACAATTACCTAACAACATTTAATATAATAATTTAATACAGTTTAATTTGATTTGACCACGTCAGTCGATTTCTTGTTATTTTTCAATGATCGATTTATAACTAAATTTACAATATTTTGGAAATAGTACGTTTTTAAATATCTAATCGTTGAATATATTCACGTATCATACAATATATAGGCCTCATATTAAACTTTACACAAAGCGAATATAGGATCTATTATTATAATAATTAGTTGACCGACTAGGTTCACGTTATCAAAATATGTATTGTCCGAAAATCAATTAAACAGAAACGTCATAAAGATATGTATATATAATGCATTGTATATAATATTATTATACTTTGACTTGAGATTCAATAAATAAAACAGCAAACATCGACAATCGATTTTATATATTTATTCAATCGGCAAATCGATAAATTCATATGCACAGCAAAATGTGTGTGTCTGCAGTGTTTAAGTTGATAAATTGAGAAGTTAGGAGAAAACTTTCAAAGTCACTTTACAGACGGCCGCTTTAAATTAAATATATAGGACGCGAATCCCGAGATATTGTCTCGGACGAGATGAACGCACTATCCGTGCAGAGTCAATTAACTTCCTCCACCCTACCTTATTAACAATTATTACATTCGATATTTTAATAGTGATGAAGCGGATCTGCGGATCAATAGTAACATACGATTGGCTGCACCATTGACGAATATACTTTATATATTGTGTTAAACTGCATACATAAATCTCATATGTATTTTTATTTATACATAGAAAGTCAAATTGGAAATTAATTTTTCCCGACAAAACATTGAAATCATTAATGAATGACTTCATCTATCACACTGAAATAAAAAATAGTAAAAATCTAGTAGAGTTATATCCGATGACAAGATAAGCGCAGTCACTAATTGAACAATTTACTACTTTGTTAAATTATTTTATATCATTATATTTTAAACGAAGATAATATGAGAGTACAACATAAAATTGAATTTAACGTGTACATATTTTCTAGAAAAAAGCACTTAAGTCGTAAGTACTAAAAATTGCATTAACATTGTTTCTATTATTTAGAAGAAAAAAAATGTCTTCAGTGATGGAGATAAGAGAATTTATTCCGGCTGTTACTCAAACTCGATTCAATCATCTAAAGAATTGTTCATATTTTAATTTTAATTTTTTGAAAATAAAATGATGAAAAATTAATATAAACATTAATGTTATTCATAATTGAATGAAAAAAAAATATTTTTTTTTTTTTAACTTCATTTGCGTATAATTTAATTTAGTTTTTCTCAGATCATTATTGTTATTATTATTATAGGTGTATTATAATGTATTTAGGTATGAATGATAGTTAGTAGTAGTAGTATTCAATTAAAACGTCAATGATTGTCATTTTCAATAATAAAAAACCCACTCGATTTTTTTCGTTTTTTTATTTGCAAGAAAAAAATATCAAAGCTTATTATTTAAACTTTATAATATTTTTGTAAATTTTTACGTATCAGAATTAAAATTCGAAGGAATAGTTTTTGAGTTGCTAAACTTTGTGTACATAATAATAGACTTATGATAATGGATTTTAAAACAAGCGGGATTTGAAAGTTTTAGTTATTTATGTTAATCTATTAACATTTAAATTTTTAAGAATAATCCCAAATATAATAAATTCTAGAAACAATATTACATCTATTCAATAATTTTTAAAGATTATTATCCAAATTATAAACATTTTAATAATAAGGACATTAAAATTCTCAAATAAATCATCCGTTAAATAGTTTATAGTAAAAAGGGGGTTCTCATTTTAAAAAACTGAAATTTATATTATCACCGAAGAACACTAAGTAATACAAAAAAATATCGAGAATTTGAAAATATATTCTTTAAGTATATTTGAACATCACAAACAATACAATTTAAATAAATTCATTGTTAAATGAAAAAATCGAGCATGCTTTGAATCACTCTGTGTATAAATATAGATAGGAACGTATAATATTATACAATCATTAATCCGTATTAACGATCGTACACCGATAATATTCCCATTGTGTTGCATAATGTACATAACATATCGGAATTTGTGAAGGGTGTTAATATCACAATAATAATAATAATTAATACAGCCATAAATACATAAAACCACCTCGTAACATTGATGTACGTATATTTTTCACTTGATTGCTGTGTGGGCTAACCACGAAGACAACGAAAGCTAGTTTTCCAGTGACGGAAATTTCACATTTTAAATTATTATCTCTCATAACATAACAATAGTGTACTGACGATTTTCGATCGGTAAAAGTGAAGTTATGATAAAAAAAAAAGGTTTCATGTCATCTGCTCGTCCCCCTCGGCGTACCTTGATAACTACCGATAACGATAATATACGGATAACGATGCACTGTCCGTATGGCCAGAGCACGTTATTTTAAGCATTAGCACAGCCAAAATTTTATTTTTTGGCGTAGTGGAACAGGATCGAACTATATTTAAGTTACAATAACCCGATGTGCCTTTCTCTCTATTCCTTTGAAAAAAATAAATATTTGCAAATTAAATATAAATTAAACAGACTTCACAAACTTACGCACGCATTCTTTATAATAATTGTCTTTTTCTTGTATTTATATATACATATAAATATAAATACAAAGTAACTTATAAGCATCAACTTTTGTGTTTTTAATGGCAATTCCATTTTTGCAGAACACAACTCAAAGATAAGAAATATGTATAATATTTTTTTGAGCCGCTGTTTTATGTTTGTTTAATATTTTGGGTGAAATACGATTGACTTTGTTGTACATTTTTAGGAAAAATAAGAAATATAAAGTTATAAAATGTAAAATAAAACAAAAACCAGTAAAAGATTTCATTTTTTATACTATTTACATAACCCATCAATAAATTGTTTTCATTGTTTAACATCGACTACACTCACACTGTTCGTTGAATTTCCTACTAAGTATGTCTGATAAAATAATTAGTCAGTTAAATTTCCTATTTCCTTAGTAATATAATCACTATAAAGTGATATAATGAATAATAATCCCTATATTATAAGCCGATGGATTTACTTGAAAAAATATTGCCCCCGGATTCCGTATAGTATTTATCTCTATATGTTTTTTTATCATTATATTTAAATGTTATTTATTATTATAGAAACAAATTATGTCATACGTTTTGATTAAAAAATTGAAACTCTAAAGTCATGATGAGCACAATATATATGTACCTTCTAATATAATGTATACAATATACACGTCATATATGCAATGTTATAAGTACCTCCTAACTACACTCTATTTAGGTACCTACTCGGCTATTTAGTCACGTTTATGATTCGATCTGGTGGCGCAGCATGATTGTTAAAACAGTACAAAATATAATATGTTTAATTCGTTATTAGTTTTTCGGATTGACTTAAATACGGTTTGAGGCAGGACTAAGCCCTCCGATCCCTTGCCTCCCGCCACGCACACTATAGTATTGCAGATAGGAAATATAGTGAATAGCGACGAGGCGGACGAGTGAGGTGACGATGCGTGGTGTCGGATCAGGCGTTGTAGGGGAGGGATGGGTAGGAGTATTAGAATCGCGAGCCCGATAGCGGCGTTCGTCGTGCGGCAGCAATAATAAATGTGCGACAGGTTAATACTTGCGCACAGGCTCATTAAGTCCGTCCGGCGCGTTAAACGGCGAGTGGGGGGAGGTGCACAAACGGATGGCGTAGTGTTTGCGGGGGACAAACGCGCGACCGACCCGATAATATTTTGTCCGATTTGCTTAATCAACCGCGTCATCTCTCCCGGATTTATACCTGTCAGTCGGCGTGACGTCCGGGATAAACACAATGCACGGCTGTTGGCTCCACGCGATCCCGTCTGACGGGCTGTGTGAATAAACAATAATATACGGTATTATGTGATACACTCATACATGTACATAATAATATATAAGCCAGTCGTGTGTCCGCTGCGGTTCATGTATTTATCCGGACGAGTCGTCACTATATACTTACAAATGAAGCGGGCTGCAGTGATGACTTCGGCAGCGAGATCATTTGAACGTAATACATAATAAAATAATGTGTTGTAGGTAATAATATAATCTACGAAAAAACTTTCTCGACGATTATCAACGCCTAAAATTCCAAAACCATTTTTTTCCTGTGGTCTACGGTTTTCTCAACTTATATACATGGTTTTCACTTTTCGTATACCTAGTTCAAATATTAGTATTTTATTTCCATTAAATTTTTTATTATAATTCAGGTTTACATCTAAACTATTATACGAAATATGTTTAAGGTTTAAGAATTTGAAATTTTTCCAAAATTTCAAACTGCATTTCAATTTAAGGTCAAATGACTGGAATATTTATTTATACTTAAATAACGGACACATCTTGCTATAGTATCATGTCCAAGAAACTAAAACAATCATCGAATTCAAGATTAATTTGTTATTTGTTCGTCCAGACTCCTGCGATTCAAAAGAACGATCGTTGCGAATTCAGTTTATCCCCTCACTTTCCATCACCTAAGATTCTTACCATATCTGCCGGACAAATCAGTTTTATAAGTGCCGATATTTCACTGTTTTTTGCTTCCCCTAAGATAAAACTCAACCCCAAAGTTATATATATATACATTATACTCTTCAACATTTGGGGTGATGATGTATAAACATTTTCCACGTATTCCCTCGGGCATTGACGACGTCTCGGATGTTTTTCTTTCAATAATACTACAAATTTTCGGAACCAAACTCATATCCCATATAATATACTGATTAGTGATGTCGAAAACTTTTCACTCCCACAAATCAATAAAAACATATCGGAAGTGCAATTTGGAATAAAAAAAAAAATTTATACCTATACTTATCCGCTTTGCGACTATAAACAACCACTATGCACTATGAAAACCATATACCAACTGTTGTACTTATTCATATGAGCGAAGTATAAAAGCATTATTAATATAATATGTTATCATTAGTGATGATAATTAAAACAATAAATTGACTAGGTGTTATTTATTTTATTTTGTCATATGCGGTCTTCACATTATTTTTTTTTAATTTCCACAAATATTTGGAAAAAAATTTCACCTATTATAGTAACATTTTCATCTATAAAAAATGTATTAGATTTGGTTTATATAATAAAATTACATAGTAGGCACATGAAGTACAATATCTATATTTATTATTTTTTAAAGTAGAAAAAGAATGCTTCTTTAATAGATATTGCACAATATATTTTTCCATAATATTTTGACACTCACGTATGTTTTTAATAAATATACAATACTTATTTATTCACGCATATATTAAAATATATATTATTTTCAAATATTTAAAAAAAAAAATTAAAAAAAAGACATTTAACATTTGAAATTATTATTTAATGAAAGAATATCACATATAAGTTATAAATCAAGAAAATGACTAAAAATATTTTTTTAAGGCAAAATTAATACTTAGAAATTCATTAATTTTGAATCAATGAAATTTACTTTAAATGAATCACTCGATATTATGCATTTAATTAAAACTTAACATACTCATTTTATTATACTGCTCAATAATAAAGTACACATGACATTTACTATACAGCAGACCAGTTATCTACTTTCTCCCATTTTATACGTGTACTTAAATATATAATCAAGCGCCTAATTTATCCTTTCAGTTCAGTTTTCTAGCCTTTTGTCTACATCAGTTCAGTATATTTTACATGGACTGGCAAAATTAACTAAAGACGTATACAAAACTACAAACACGATATTATCTAAAATTTAATACTAACTAATTATATCTATATTGATGAATAACGTTAATTTATATACTTGAAATTAAAATGTACCATATTAATACGCACGTAGCTATAGTTATAGTTTATAGTAAATTATAATCTGGAAATATGTATTGATACTCTCCACGTTCTTCTCTTCTTAAATTAATCTCCTGTATACAATATCTTAACATTTTTTCCACTTCCTCAAAACACATTATAACAACAGGAATAACTGTTTCCTCCTCGTCAGATGAACTTTACATTAATAATAAGTTTAAAAGAATACGTTTTCCTATTTTAAACCAATAGAAATAATTGTACTGAGATCTGTCTAGTACATTTTATGAACTATGGCTATATAAATTACATATTGACCTCGATTCACCATTAATATTATAATGTAAATATCCCAGTAAACTACGTGTGCGTAAGCGTGTAAATTATTTGAAATCCTTTAACGCCGGTCATTTTACATTCCATCTGCCTAGACGCGTCGTTGTTTAGAGCCCGAAATACATCATTTTCCGAGAGAGTAACGAGCACGAATTCTTCAGATGACGGCTATAATACTATGATGGCTGGCGGACGAACGGCATGCGTGTCTCCGCCACTGCATTCGACAAAGGTAAAGGACCGTCGTGCGGTGTATGTGCTCCCCACAAAGCGACATGTTGATAAAACATCTACGACGGTGGTAACGAGGTAGTATAGTTAAAGTCTCTTTCTCTCTCTCTATACATAATATATTTATTATATAATATTATAATATAAATTATAACATATACATTATACACGCTCTCACTCTCCCATAGTTTTCTCATAAGCATGTCTCCACGATAGTTGCTTGTACAACACTGGAATACTGTTACTGCGCGTACAGCAATATGTTTATTATATTACAAGTCAGCGGTATACTTTGGTGTACTGTTTACCTGCAGTAACATTCTTTGGCCGACGGTTTTCTCGACGTATTTTCATATACTTCCTCCAACGAAACGATCGTTTTTACCCAGTCAACCATCCTGAACTGTTTCTATGATAATATTATATATTAAATATAGTTTTTTTATAGTAATAATAAAAATATACCAATTCCGTTAAATTATTTTAAAATATGATATCGTACCTCTATGCTTTATGACAACTTTTTGGTCGATGAACGAAAATTGTATGACTATGAAACCGAAGTAGTAGATCTTTCTACGCTAAATTTAAAAACTATTTTATATATTATAATGTATATTTTGATTTTTGATATACTATTAAAAAAACTGGGTTTTTTTATACCCTAGAAATCATCTTATCCGAGAGAAATATACGAGCGGATCAAAGTGATTTTGGATCGTCGTAATCATATTTAATTTTTCCTTTTGATATTTCACGTTTCTGAACATATTATAAAGCATAATACATTTTAGTATCAGTGAACTTAAGACTATAGGTACGGAGCGACAATAATAGACATGTTCACTTAATGATCAATAATACCAGACTGACCACCCCTAATTATAACATTATACATTTCGCCAAACTGTTTATACGTTACGCACTTATGCAGGCACATAAGGTCTCGATCTTAATAATAATAACAATATTATGATGTGAAACGAGTGTTCTATTATATTATAAGTTTTTACCACGTTTGGCTGTAAAATTATAGATGGTACTCGGTACCACAACTAGGAACTTATCAATGGAGGGTCCAACATATTTTATGTGGCACAATTAAACAAAAGTATTTAAATATCTAAAAGTTAATTTTTCAAGTATCTAAAATACACTTGGATCATACATGTAAATAAATTAAATAATTTTTTTTTATATGCCTGATGTTTTATGTATGTATAATATATAATTTGTATATATTATATATTTATGTACATTATCTTATATTATATTATTATATGTTGGTAACTTCATTACACTTTTATTCGATGATAATTAATATTATTTTTCGAACATTCGTTAATTTGCCACCCAATATACCCTAACTCCCTTTGGAACTCATCGACCCGGTTGAATTTCAATTTGACTCGTTTTCAATACCTATAATGATTCCATTGAATTTCAAATAATAAATAATACATAAATATCGTTATTGACACAAATTAATTCTTTTCAAAATGGCACAATCGTCTGTGTTTGCGTGTATCTACTGATTACTAATTGTACTAGTTCATTAACGACACTAGGGATGCAAATATTTCAAATATTTATCCAGTCGATATTTTGCTTTAACGTACGCAAAAAAAAACATTTTTGACAAAAATGTTATACATATTGTATGGTATAAAAGAAATAGATAGAGATGAAAATATACTGTATTAAAATTTAAATCTATCTAAATGCAACATTTCAATAAAATACGTCTGAATATATTTGGTCACGTAAAATAGTTTGTGCATTATGGAAAAAATAAATGAAAAACAAAAAGAGGGAATTCAATGGAAAATAGGAGTATTAAATGATACGGTGGGTGGGGAATGTAGGGAGCACATAACAACATAACAGAAAACCAAAATATGTTATTGACGAGCCAAAAGGATGACATCAAATGGGGGAGCCTAACAATATTTATGTAATTCGCGTTCGACGGGCACAAACATTGAACGGCTGGAATTGACCAGGGTTCATGTTGGCTATTATATTGTCGGCGATCAAACGGAAGTTTAACATTTTCGGCTACCAACCACGTATTATAAAACATATAATATTATTATTATATTTCATGCCATTCCGAAAAATCGTTTAACGAATACGAGATAAATATAATAGCGTACGTTCGACTTTTAATTTTATCTCGCAGCGGAAATGTGGGGGAAGAAATGACGGATTAGAGTGATTTAAAAAAAAATCTACATAATGCAATATAGCCACTATAATATCATAGTATTATCGTATTGATCAATCGAGGTTACTATAAATATTATTACCATTATTTAAAATCGGTCATACCTACTGAAATCATTTTGTGTTAAAGTCAAAATAATATCGTTTGCACAGATACCAATTTTTATTTATTCATTAATATTAGTAATCGAAGTAAAATTATTTTAAACAGTTTTCGTGTTCATTAATGTGACTAATCGATTTAAGGTCCCGATTTGAGAAGGGGAGTTATGGAGAAAATTATTTCAGAGAACTGCTCAAAATATGGAGTTGGTTGTACTTGTTTGATCTTGATTTTATTTTTTCATAATAATGATAAATTAGTAAAAAAATTAATAGAAAATATAATTAATACTGTATCTGTAGCTGTTATCAAAGTTAAAAATTCGGTAGGTTGATCCGGCGCAGTAGGTCATTTAGAAACATTATTTGATCGTGTTAGTGATTTTATTATTGAATCTCCACTGTTCCTCAAATATGAACAGATAATGACTATACCAATGAATAATTAACGGCTAAATCTATACACAACAATCATATTATTATTATTACTATATGTACATAAGCATCATTAATTATTACAACACATTGACAATATTATTTAAATGCCATCTACCTCCACTGTTAATACAATTACTAAATTGTAAACTTTAAACCTACGTGCTAACGTTTTGTCCGACACGATGTGAACGATAAGACACGGTAACACGGTAACGTTTGAAATGTCTGCAATTTTCGAAACATAGGGTCCTATCTTGATATTCTATAATATATATAAAATTAAGGGGAAAATAATGAATCAGTCGACGTCAATTTTTATTAGAAGCTCGTTCTTAGAAACTTATGAAACAAAACTTTATTAATATATCAATGAAGATATTTAGATATCATTATTATGACCTAGTAAACCTAATTTTAAATCGGAATAAAAAAAAGAAATAATCTACGTAAATTGATATACTTTCACAAAATATGTGTTAAATGACAAATTCATATTCATAACGAATAAAATGAATACGAATAAATTATTTATAGGTAAAAGAAGCCATAGACATTTTTTAAACAAATAACATTCTATAGTGACGAAAAAAATAGATTAGAAAACTGAGTCGAAACAGTCATGTATCCTAATATATGCGGTCAAGTTGAAATAATATTCTGGTAATTATATTAACATATTATATATTATATTTTTATTGAATTATAAGTTTCTATACTATCATAATAATATTTTATATAAATATAAAAATATGAAACAAATTGGTTAAAAATAATTAATTATACTTTAACGACTTGAAAAACTGCAAGTTTTTTCATCAAAATTCTTATATAAGATGACTCTGGACTTAGATTTTGAATTTATAAATTAACCAACAAATACAGTGTTTCAAACTTTATCATCAAAAAGTCCCTTTTTGTGATTCCAAAATTCCCCGTATGAGCCACTTTTAAAAACGTGAAATTTGGAAAATTATTCCTTAGTACATCCCCACGTAGTGGAATATTCGTACCAATACAATTTTTGGCTAAACTTTGATTATAAATCAACTACTTATTTTAGATACACAGAATACAAATCCTTATTAACTTTAATTAAAGAGTTTTTTTCCTAACATTGGGAATAATGTACCTAACCATAAGTAGGTATGTTTATTAATTTATTACGTAATTTATTGCGTTCGAACAAATGATGGGCTATTCATACTAATTTTCTTCGTAGCCCACACCTTAGTTTGGTCCTGGATGTATGATATATATATATATACCATTTCTTTCACAAACATTAAATCCAATCAGGATATATATAATGAGAAAATCTTTAAGGTATTCGTCTAAGTCACGAAACACTAAACCTGATTTTTTACCTGATTTTTTACCTGATTTAAACTGATTTTTGTTAAATTACATTAAGAGAGTTTTATAACAAATTACGATATTTTTTATTTATTTTTAGATAAAGAATATATCAAAATATTCTTCATATCGTCTTTAAATACTTCAAGTTGGTTTCAATTTACTTTTCTAAGTGGATTTTAAATGTTTTAATAATCAGTTCCGACTGATTTCAGCAATAAAATATTACGGTGTTTCAAGTATAATATAATTTAACAATAACATAACTTTTTGTTTGTTTAAATTTATACTATGAAATTAAATATAAAAATATCATATTTACATTGATTTCTTACAGACTATTAATTTTGTTCTTAGGTATAGCTTAAATTGATATTCTACCCGAAATCAACATTCATTTTACAACAGTTTTAATTCGACTCGATAATACTTCAGACGTTATTAGAATATCTGAACGTGAACACTTTACTTTTTTACAATGAGTTTTATGTATTATAAATGTATCTCATCATTTAATCTTATTTTACAAATACTTAAAAACCATTACAATAATTGTGCATTATTTCTACCCTCGTAATTCATTGGCAGTTTAAAACATTAAGAGATCATAATGAACGTTATTATCACGGAAACTATCGGTTGTATAGAAGATTATCATGGAATATAACAGAAATAATAAAAACAAAGAATCATTCTATACGTAGTACGCATATTTCGGATTCATAATGACAAGCTTGAGAATCCGATTTCGACAACAATAATAATATTATGGTGAATGGTACGATTATTATTAAGGACATAAATTGATACATACCTACAGGCAGCCATTACGTATCGATGTACTCTAAAGACTTATTTTACAGTTTTCCAGGCGGTATTCTACAAGCATAATGCAATAGTATCATCCGTGCAAACTAGTACGGATCAGAATACATAATTTTTCGTCGGAAATCGGCGGTAAATAACATAACAGGACAATAATAATATCATATAATCGTAATACGATGATAAATATTCCGCTGATTTATTTATTTATAGTGTTTTTTTTTTCGTAATAACCCGCGGATCACTAAATCTTTTCACTGCACTTATATTACTACAGTTTATGACGTATACGGTTATTACAGCGTGGTTTACGAACATAGTGGTGAGTAAGTGTCAAGAGTCGCGATACTGCGGCGCAGTTAGTAGAAATATAATATTATGTTTATACGCACGTGTTATATAACGATGTATTACCATAACGACCCAAACTCATAAAAATAATACGTATATAAATCGTGTTCGGGGTGGAGTACATATTATATAAATTTAGAAAGAAAGAAAACGGTTGTAGATGCGTATGAGCGCTTATCATACATTAGTATTTCGAGAACGATCGGACGTCGTAGAAACCATATTACAATATTATCAGTTCATAAAAACCACGAGTTAGTTGTATGTGGCTACATTAAAATATAACATGGTGTATATTCAGACGAAAAAGTATAAAATCGATGTGATCTATTTTGACTATAAAATATAAAGTACCTATTCTTAAACAGAAATATTTATGATATTATATACAATATGATTGTTTTGCCAGAGACAAAACTAAACATACATTAGGTGATCAATAATCTTCGTTTATTTACACAATAATTACCTAGGACATAGGTATAAATCATTAAAAACTTGTTTAAGATTAAATTTCAATGTACTAAAATTCCCAGAATAATATCTTATATAACAATATACAACTAAAAATATATGTTTTCATTTAAAAAAGTAGAAACAAATATTTAAAAATTTATAAAAAATAGAAAAAAATAGTTTGTATGACTTCAAATTATCTATAATATAATATACAATATACATTATACATAAATAATTGGGTTTTTATGAATATTGCTATAGCCTATAGGAAGTGGAGAGTGATTTATTATGCATTTATTTAATGCATAATTAAATCATTATTTTAATAATTTAAATTGTTTTAAATTTAAAATTTCCAATATACATTAATATTATTTACCTACTATAATCCTTAATTCATAACTTCCATATCTTTTAAATTTATCGCGTAAAATATTATTATTCTTTGAATAGAGTTACTTATTCAAAAAGTGCTCATTTAATTTTTGATTTATAGAAACGCAAGCATTATCAAAAAAATCACCAATTTAACAACGAGACGAGTATTAAAAATAAAATACAATATTCTTAATACTTGAAATATGGGTTCTTACGTATTAATAAAAACCTATAATGGAAAATGTAATACATCAAAATAATATATAAAATTAATTAATTAATTAATTAATTAATAATATATAAAAGTAATATATCAAAATTACAATTAATGACATACCTATAATGATATACTAAGTTGAAACAGTGGCTTTCTGACTTGTTTCGTTAAAAGTGAATGACAACACTCTAGTTAACGGTTATCACTTTTTCTATTTATTTTCATATAAATATCTACAAATATGTGGGGCCGATATGCTAACGCGGCAGCCAGACTTGAGAGCGGGCTGTCGGATATGGCGTATTGTCACTACGAGCTGGTAGCTCCGTCCTATCGAAACTTTAGGGTCATATACGTAGATGGCGTACAAATCAGGGTATGGAGCCGACCACGGGTTGTGTCTAACTATGAAGCGACTGCTATCGTGAGTCTGACCCGGGAAGGCAAGCTCTCAAAATCGGCCGTGGATGACTTGGGGGATATTACCCGTATATTATGTCGTTCGTGGTCCGCGTGAAGAACGCGGGCCGTTTGGTATCTCGTCTGGATCGTTGACTGTGGTGTCGACTCAAACGGAATGAGTGTGGCGATGCCCGTATGGGTTACTCAGGGTCCGTACGAGGAACGTTCGTTCGATGTAATAGTCGACGTTAGTTTCGGACTGCTTCGGTGTTCCTTCTTTTCTTCGTACAGGTTGAAACTGTGTTCTGGTAGAAGAAATTGTGTTGATTGAAGAAATGTGTATCTGTGGTCAGAAAACGACCGGTATATAATCCGTGCGCCGTACCGACTAGTGAACTATCGTGTGTGCCGTCGTGATGTTTGTGCTTCCCGTCGGTACGGATCTACGTGCTATTAGTTGAGTTTTTCGGTTGCGGCCATGGGGAGGGTCTCATTATATTTGTCCTGATCTCCCCTATCCATGGCCGTATTTTTCAGGTTGTTAGCGTAGTTGGAAGAACTTATATTTTGTAAAGTTATTTTAGTATTTTTAGTATTTTTGTTAGTTTCTCTAATTACTGTAATTTCCTGTATGGCGTGTTTTGATTGGCTGATATTGTGCAGTCCTGATTAGGACTGTTTTAGTGAGTGATGTACTGTTACAAAGTATAGAATCTATTACATACCTACGTTGAATAATTAAGAAGATAATGTTGTGATATGTATTTATAGGTACCAATAATCTATACTTTTAAACATATATAATTCAATAGTAAGTAAATAATAGAAATATTAATTATTATATTTGAAAAAAATCATGTAATTGGTAAAGTCTACGCATATTATGAAGTACTTGTACCTATATATATATTATAAGGAAGTAAATAACAAGAGCGATAAAATAAAAAAAGAACCATAAACGACAGTAAATTTTCATTAAAATGAACCTAAATAATATTATTATACACATTATTATGTACATAATAATATATAATACCGAAAGCCGCGTTCAAGATTAGAAGCGAATATACAATTTATTAATAACCGTGATTAAAGCGATTGCGGATAAAACATTAATGCGGATATGATACATAATACATAATATGTTCAGTAGCTATCAATTTTTAAATGATAGGTAACAAAGAAATATCGATTTTAAAATTATTAAGATTAATTTTCAAAATAATTCTAAAATGAGTATGATATTAATAATATAATATTGGATATTTACAATAAATCTTCTAAACAAACCCTAATATAAAGGATCGAAAAACGATAATTCTAACAAGCCAGTTTTCCTAATTATTGTGACTTATCGTTATTGTTATTTATATCGAAAGATATGATGCTAATTATATACAATAAAAATCTGTCAGAGAATCTATAATTCTATTGACACACATGCTGCACTGTTCATACATATAATTAATTAATCTAATGTAATAATAATGTATTTTTTTCTTTTAGAAAATATATACGAGTAACTTACTTATGATTCGTGTGCCACTTCAATTCAGATGATAGAAAAGTTTTTATGGTTAAATGATAATGTGGTCGATCATCAAATACCCAAATCAGTTTAAAATTATCAAAATATAATATATAACTTAATTTTGAATTATGGTAAATATATGAAACAATTTAAAATTGTATGATTTTGTTTAAACAAAAACAAATATTTATTTAAAACAAAAAGATAACAATTTGTAAGCCATTATAAACTAATGATAACTATAACAAATAATTAAAAATTAAATTATATACGTATTTGTATTTGTTGAATTGAAGAAAAAAGTTTTACATTTGTATTTTTACAATTTATAACACAACACCACGTTATACAATGTTATATATAAGTATGAAATAAGTTATGAAATCTTTTTTCACGACTTAAGAACAATACAAACTCCTATACTGACGTAGGTACTTCTCTACTCTAAAGTCGATGAAAAAAACAATGTTACCGAATTGTTTTCGATCAAGATCAAGGAGCTTAGAAACAACTTATTATACGAATTACAATTATAATGAACTTATGAAAACAATTAAAAACGCAGATGGCTGCACTGCTGAGTAGTGCACATGCACTTTATGTAGAAATATTATATACATATATTATAATTATTTTAACAGTCAAATTGTTTTGGGAAAGAGAGGTCCAATCACTACTATTTTATGCAACAGACTCGAAAATATAATATAGATAACATACCTATACCTAATTAACAACTCATTTAAAAAACAATTATTAGTATACTTGTCTATGTTATACACCTATTGAGTACATCAATATTAATAATGCAATGTTTTTTTTCTTAAAATGTTGTCTAATAGTAATATATTCATAATATACAACAAAATATCGGTTATACCTTATACAACGATAACATTTTTTATAGTCACTTTTAAATACTGCTTAAGAAAAACTTAAGATTTAAATTCGTGATTGTTATGATAAAATACGAATATATACGTTATACTATATACGTTTAGATTCAATCAGATCGTTCATAGTTTAATAAATTATAAATATATAGAATAATATATTATATTATATATTTATATAATTAAATATAAAAACCCTAAACACCATAAAATGAATATACCTACCACGAGTAAACGCTAATTTTATGGTTCAATAGTGTCATATCGTATTAATTTCTGTAAGCATTGGTTAGGTGTTTTATCGTAATTTATTACAATTATTATATTATTATTCTACATCGTTCTAAACTATAACATTTGTAAAATATTTATTATAAAATTTTCGACATTAACATTGATCATTTGAGCTTGATTATAAATATTTACGCAGTCAACGATATTAGTCTGCAGACATTTTTAGTGTCAGTGTTGTAAGTTCAATGTTAATGATGGGAAAAAAAAAATGCTAAAACAAAAGTGTAAACAAATCAAAAACTATTTCTGTTAATGTTTTTGCCACCGCCACAGCTCCGTCGACATTTTGGTAAAGTTGGAACAATTACTTTGTCGTGGATGAATGGATTGCCAAAATCAAAAATATACCCAGTACGACGGCGAAACAATTAAGCACTCTTTCGGGTCAAATGTATAGGACAATAAGTGCCATATAAATACCTAATCAAAGGGGTTGACCTTTTTATTATTATTATTATTTTTACATTTTTACTCTAGGGACATTTTTCAAACTTTTGTTCTTTCGGAATAGGGGACTGTCCCCAACAGGACGCTGGCGACTGGGGAGGTAGGTACTTATCCAAATTATATATTCTGTAAACTGCACACCAAGTGCACTTGTTATACGGCACTTGGAGTGCCTCGTTCAGGTTAACCGGTAAATTAAACGACTATGAAAGTGACAGTACCGACTGTATAAGCACTTGACTGACTTTCGATAATGCTCCTTCTCTTCATACCCCTGGACATTATTATTTGTGTGTGTTTTTTTTTTTTTTTTTAATAACTGTTTTATGTGACGTCTTGAATAGCATATCAGAATCATAAATATACCTGTATAACTGAAAAACGGTTGTATTATTATACTGTTGTATTAATAACCGTGATATAAATAACTTTGTAATAATATTTACAGATTTTAAAACTTTAAAACGAATTTTAGTCTACATGCATTTGATATGTAAAAAATATTAAATATCTATTTCAAATTTTCAAGCGCAATATTAATAAAACTAATATGATTATATTTAGTACATAAAAATGTATCAATGATTATTTGTTTATAATTATAAATAATGGCAAAGTTCATCACATTTCTAAAACATTAATAGTACCTAGTTATGTTTATTTTGTTTTAGTGCGTAAATAACTTTTATCAGTAATCTTTATAACTTTTTTTATTTATTTTTAATTATCCTAAGTACCTAGAAAACATGTCAAATTATCCATGTTATATTAAAAAACCTACGGTGAAATGTTGACGTGAATTTAAGTTATTGTAATAAAAAATGTTTATTGAAGAATTTAATATAAATGTTTATCTAAGCCAAATATATGTGTTTATACATAAATCCTATCTCAAGTGGAAGTGCAAAATCCGAGTGATGTCACTTTCTGAGTCCTTTCCCCATTTCCCATTTCTCTCTTGAATCTCATTTTAAGTACATTGTTTATGATCTACCAGGTACCACTTGTCAAATACAAACAATTTTACTAATGTTATCCATCCAAAATCACAATATTTAAATACATATTTTATTTTTTGTATGACCTATTTTAAATGAATATGACTAAAAAATATTGATTTGATTTTGTAGGTGTAAAAATACCATAGTAGCTTTTGAAAAATAAATAAAATTGTTTGAAACAAATTTTAATAAGTAGTTTCATTTTTCATTGAATTGTACATTAAAATATGAAATTATTATCAAACAACTACTATTTGTATAAATTCCATTAATTACGATTCATTTTAAACAAAAAATTTTAGTCGGTAAATATTTACGTTTAGCCATTATAATAAAAACTAACTTAAAAAAGGGTGGTCAAGTGGGTAACACGCTGCTTTTCAGTTGCATTGTATTAAACTTTCAAGTTTTTGAGCCATCCAAAATTTTTTTATCGACATTTCAAAAAACATAAAATAAAATACTTAGAAAAGTCGATAATTTCAGTTATCTATAAATAGCTCAAAAAGAACCAGAATAATTTTATTTTGTATTAAATTTAACCGTACATAGATAACACCAATAAAAACATTTTGTGAAAATTTCAAGTATTTTCAGTGATTCGTTTTTGAGTTACAACAATATAAAAAAATCAATTTTTTTCAAAAAATGGTTTTGCTACTAGAAATTTCTTACTTTTGACCTCTATAATTCACCAAAGATATTCCATTTCCCATCAGTAAACACCCCTGATTAGTTTTAAATTGAAGCATTACTTCATCAAGTTATGGTACACACAGACACAATAAAAAAAATAACATTACTGTAGAATCAATACATTCCTCACTACTTTCAGAATCTAAAATATGTACCTACTGTTATAAAGTACACTGTTAATTAATTTGATTGTAAAATTAAAAAGGATAATCATAATTATTTTAATAATTAGTATAATCTTGATGTCAATGACATAATTTAAGTGAAAATATTTGAAAATCCGTGGAATAATTTATTGACGTTATTCATTTGTAACTCATTTTTTAAGATCGAATTATTTTGTGAAATATATTAATATAATTATATACCTAATATGATAAAACTACAATATAGTAATGCTAAATTATTTTCACAATAACAACATTCCTAACTAAGTTTATAGCTTATGCAAATTGTACATGAATTATTATACCACGTTTAAAATATAAAATCTAAACGAAAGTAGGAAAAAAATGTTCACAAACCCCCATTAAGCCAATAATCTGCTGGCGGTAGACACGAGGGTCAACTATTTTTTCTCGCACCAGATAAATTTAGCATTTAGAGAAGTGCACTTGAATGCAACAAACAAGCCTTAAAACGAT
The DNA here is from genome assembly GCA_009835225.1 of Aphis craccivora. Lineage (NCBI taxonomy): Eukaryota > Metazoa > Arthropoda > Insecta > Hemiptera > Aphididae > Aphis > Aphis craccivora. Next base: position 105,492 of record VUJU01000073.1, read on the forward strand.
TTTATTGCAAACGACAATATTCGTTTAATCTGTCGTACAAATAAACTCAACACGTTCTCGCTATGAACATTAAATGCGCATATTCCATCGTTTTATGACCAAAATCCAAGAATTATAAAACTCCGTATTAACGATAAAGTGCCTGTAAAAATAAAAATCGAAGAAAATTACGACAAAATGTTTTTATCCCAACATGTAAAAAAATAAGTAATCTCACTTGGAGTAAATTTTAAATAATTTATTGTAGAATGTTAATAATAATAACAAATCTAAGTGCGTATCGAAAAATATCATTCAAATTATTTTATCCTGTTATCAATAACCATACCTCTACAAGTTCAAAGTTTGATCTGTTTATTTTGTTTTAGACTCTGAGTATGGAAAAGTGAGTCCATTTATTTTACAATAATGTGTGTTTTTTAATGTCTACATATATACAACAAGTAGCTGAAAAATTATTAGTATACTTCAAAAGAATCAAATAATTAAGAAAAAACATTTTTACACAAAATAAGTCTTTAATAAATTGAAATTTTGATTTTTCTTATAACTTTAAAACGTATTACTGTAAATACTTAAAATTTTCACTAAATGATTATATTAGCATCCTTTACACAAAGTGTAATATAGATTATATAACTTTCAAAATTTTTTTTTTTATTTATCATTGAATTTAAATTTAACATATCTATTACAATAGCTTAATCTATGATGTTTTACACTTAACCACTTAACACCTAGCTTCCATACAGCAGAGTGATTACTTATTTCGTCATTTTTTATGTTTACATTTGTAATTTTCAATATTTATTTTTATATTATTTAATATTATTTCTTTTAACGACTGTTTAAAATTGTATATTTACTGTGTGATTTTGTGATCAAATTCTAATTATAATGATCTGTGAAGTATTCTGTTCGTTTATTTTTCTAAAATAAATAAAAACATAATATAAACTTATATTAAACTATATTAAAAATCAAAGGTTTAGTAATATAATAATATAGTTGAACGTTCCGCAAATAAAATTTCTTTTGACGATTTTTCGCTTGATCGAGTCGTTGAACTAAGTACACTAAGTACACTTAAATTAAAAAATTGCACAAAGTAGATCATTAAACATATTATATGCCATAAAGACTTCGTAGTCAATCGATCTTGTTATCTCATTGACGCTGAGTTTTATGACTCATATTAACTTATTTCTCAAGGCCAGTAGGTATAGTCCATATAATTGTAGTCTGGTAACTATTATCTGCAAAATGAAAGTGTCAAACGTGCTGGCGCCCCAGAAAAGCAAATAAATAAATAGTTAAAACCATGCTGGAAAGATCATTTTTTTACTACCTACTCATGGGAATTTGTTGCATTATTATCTACATATGATTGTAAATATTTCAACATTTCCTTTTAAGAACCACTCTTATCATAGCGCAATCTGTTTATGTTTACGATATTTTGCTTAACCAGCTACCCCTTCCCCCATACGTGCATATTATGTAACTTAAATCAAACGCTCTTGTCGCACTAACTGAGATTCTTCTAATGACAGCTAATGATTTTTGGTGATCAAAAATTAACAGATATTATTTGTATGCTTCAACATTCATGTAAACTTACTTTCACAATATTGTATTTTTGGCTACAGACTGTAGTAAACTATGAAACAGCAAATCAAGAATGATAACTTGGATACACGGTGCTACTTTAAAGATGACTTATAATATTTTATCGAAGTTAATATTGATCTTTAGACCTGAGAAGAACCGAACGAATAAGAAATATCCAAGTATATGGAAGTATAAGCAAATGATGATTTTCCACTTAAAATGTGAAAAATCAAACAAAAATGTTGTTAAAAAAAATTAATTGTATTTATAAGCACTATCTATTTCGAAAGTGTTTTTTTTTTCATGTAATTAGATCACACAAACTGTATTTACGCGTATGCTTAATAAGATAATATGTCAAATAAATCAGTTTATAAATTAAAAAATGCCTTAGTATTTTTTTTTAATTCAAATAAAACGAAGTTTATTAATAAAAGTTACAATACGTTTTTTGTTTATTAATAAACCATATGATTTTATAGGTCTATTGAAGATCCATAAGTGAGTAATAAGTGAATTCAATTTAATCTAACTTTTTATTGTTGAGACAGTCACGAGAGACTTCGTCTTCTGTTTACGTTTCAGATAAAACCGTCGATAAACCTAAATGACTAATAAATTACACTGATTACAGGTTTAAACTATTGGTCAAGTTGTTATTGATGCTTATAGAGTTAGATTCAATATAATATACTTGCTCCGAATAAAAAAAAAATTATATTATAATATACAAATTTAAAATATAATTATAATTGCGTCTTAAATAATACGATTTTATAGTTAGGTATATCTTTCATTATACTATATTAATTCAAATGTCTACAAATTCTATAAACGGTTTTTGTAAATGTTGACACAGTATTATGATTTTATATTTTTTATTTAAATATTATATATTTTTATTTAAAAATATTTATGTTAAAATTTAAAAATAAGCAAGAGTTGTGGAATGTAAAAAATATTATAAAATTGAAAAAACACTATTAATTATTGATTTTTATAAAATAATAAAAAGAATATAAAATTACCTTTATAATAGCATTATGGTATTTAGTTAAAAATGTTCACTCTATATATTATTTATACTGTTTAACGTTAATTTTTCAACAGATAGCTGCTTTGTATAAATTACTGCTAACTTATGAACATAATGAAATTATCGAACTTCTGCTATGAATTCTAATCAGAAGCATATTCGAGGATATTTCGATAGAACTACTTGCTTCATTGTATCATATAAAGTTTTAAAAAAACTTAGCTATGCAACTTAATAAAATCGATAAAATGTTGAAATTTATCAGTTATCACATTGAATACGACTTCTATTTAAATTTTTTAATTATGAAATTATAATTTTGTTGCCAATTTTAAAATACTCAAGTTTGCTACAAAATTTAAACACAAAAAACGTATGGAGGACCCTAGTTAATAATCATGTCTTTACATTTAATATGTTGAATGTTAACAGAGAAGACGGTATATCTAAATATAAACATATATTTTGTTATATAGAAAAATATATAAAACCACATAATATAACAATAACCAGTTCAAAAGGTTCTCACGATTATATGGTAAAGACTATAGTATAATCAAAATTTGGTAAATTATATAAAGAATCTAATGAAACGTGTAAGTGAAAATCAGTCTAATAAATCCAAAAATGTAATAATTAATAAACATTATACATATATAAAAAAAAAAATTTAAAACAGTTAATGACATTAATGAGAAATATGTGTATCAATCAAATTATAAAAAGGAGATTCCTGTAAATATAAATAATTAAAGAAACCTTGGTGTTAATATTGGTGATAAAATTTAATCAATTATAATATCTAGAAAATTAAGGGAACTTTAAACTCTATAAGGAATTTAAAATTGTATTATAATATTTAACTATAAGTACTATGTATACAACATACAAGCTTAGATTAGTTGATATATGTACAGCTCTTATTATTATTGTATTACAATTGAATAATGCTAAAATAAATAAATAAATAATAAAACATTTAGAACTATAATAGTCAAAAAGAATATAAACTTATAGTTTTCACCTTCCAAATTTCATCCCAACAAATAAGTTAAGTGATGGCTATGATCTAACCCAATAAACATTTAATATTGTAAACTATGTTATATACAATAATACAATAAAAGTGCATTGTTTATTAAATAATCATTTTTTGAGGTATGATTTAATACGAACCGTTACGATATAATGCATCAAAATATATAAATGTTTTAAATTATAATACTATAATATAAAAGCACAACATTCTTACTTCAGTAGAATTCAGAGTTATATTAAAATACATTTTGTAAGTAATTCATTCAAAATAGATACAAAAATACTGAAAACACAAAATTCGAATTCGATTAATCATATAAGCTTATAAATTGGCCTTGAAAAAATACCAAAAGAAAAAAAAATCACTGACGTATGACTTGTAAAATACCCTCTAGAGATTTTCGGAAGAGTGCGTTAGCACACGCTTTTTCTTATTATCTCAAAACATACACATTGCTACAATTTTATAAGAAACATTATTACGGTTTATGAATGATTGTTTTACAACTTGCTAAAAAAAAATGTTTATGTATACAATATACATATAATATGTACGCTTGATACGTGTTTTTCTTGACATATTTTCATTCGATTGAAAAAATATCTCGAGTTTTTTAAATAAATCATTTATGAAAATAAACCACATAATATTATGAGCAGCACAATGTAGTTCATGTTTTCATATTTAGTATTTTTATATTTCAAGCCTATTTTATAACAAAACTTCATTAAATTTGACTTATAAATTTTAATATTAATAACTGGATTATATGCAACTTACAATAAGTGATAACGTGTCGTACAGAAAAATAGTACAGTAATATTAGAAAAACAAATAACGATTTTACAAGTAATCTAAACATAGGTATAAGAAAACCAAGACAGAAAAATAAATAATAAAAATATTATTTTATTGTATAATTAATTGATAAATAATCACAAATGCTTTTCAAATAATATAAAAGAAAAGAAAATTAGAACTTAGAATATTTTAACTTGTTTGGCAGATTAAAAAATACATTTTTACGAAATTATCATTTAATTTAAAAATATTTAATGAGCATTATGACTATTTTCATGGTGGTTGTACATAAAACGTATTTGTAGAACGGTAATTATGGTGAAGTATATAAAAAGAACTTTTACTAAGAGCTTAAGACAATCAATTATTATTTAATAATTTATATTATAAGAAGATAATATCATTAATGAACCATCTGTCTACGTGTAATTTAAGATTTAGTTCTTTAGCTTATATATTACAAATAGTAACAATATTTCCTAATCTGAAACTAATATTTTTATATATATAACTAATTTACTTAAATTTAGTAATTATGAAATATGTCAATTAATCATTAGATAGATAATTTTTAATGTATTTTAAACTGAAAAAAATAAAAACTTTTACATGAAGTTCAATACAAACATAATTATAGATTTTCATAAAAAGCGCAAACCGCATTATGTACAATAATTTTATTTTTCAGCTAGCTATATTATATAGCTCTATATATTTTTATAAAATATGAAATAATATACATAAATCATAAATATTTCCAAAAATAACTTAGTACAATTATAACAAGAACTATTCAATTTAGAGAAATTTAATACTGGAAAAACTTAAGTTGTAAAACGAATGTTAGACTAAGTTTTAGTACCTATATTATACGAGATTTAAGAACGTTGCATTAAATATACTTCCGTACACTTTTTTAATTATACATTTATAAAGTTGGATTTTACTCGAATATGAAAACAATTATTTTTAACTAATAAGATTATGTGAGAAAATTAAAACCCGCGTCAATCACGAATACAATTATTATTATAATTATAAATAGTGTATTCGATTATTATTATACCTATGTTGAGCTATTATAATAAATTTAAAACATAAATATTTATTTTATTATTCAAACTACTTTTAGAGTATTTTTTAATCCAAAAATATTTAAAATTTAGCTGGTATAGTTTAAATTAAAACAAATAAACAGACTTTTCGAGCTATTAATACCTAAGCCCATTATTTAGTACTTTTTTTTTTATTTAAAACAATTATTTTAAAAAGGACTGGACATTTCTTACTTTTTACTTCTCTAAATACTAGATTTGTTACCAAAAACGAACTTTAAAATTCAAGATTGAAACATTTACTGTTCTAAAAACAGATCAGATACAAAAAAAATCTTTAAACACACACGCTCATACATTGTAAAACCAATAGATTTATATCGCTCTGTTCAAAATCTAAAACTAAATCCGTAATTAAAAATAAAAATAATGATTTTATAAAATTTAATTAAAAACAAATATTAACTATCGTTATAAGTAAACATATAACATATATAATATTATCTACACAATATAATATTATGAACATAATAAAATATGAATATTATTTTTAAATATAATAGTTATAATTAACTGATGTAATGGAACTTGTTTAGATAATTTAAGTTTTTTGCCACATTTGATATTTTATCAACAATATTGATTGTAACAAATTAATAAAAATATATTATTCAACTGTTTTAGAATTATTTGTGAGAATAGAACATAATATAGAAACTGTAAAAACAATTTGCACATTCAAACAAACAAAAAAACAAAAATAACACCGAGATCGATATTAAATATTGTGTTGACAAAATGGAAACTTCAAACATGAATACTAATAAATGTACGCACACATTAAGAAATAATAATTTATTAATACTATAGTAACATTAAATATAATCCCAAAATACACAGTATTATAAATATTATGGATATTTATTAAAAATAATAGTATTACCTCAAACTTTAAAATCTATTGTTGTCGGTTACCTAACCTATTTAAAACATCATGTTGCATTAGTTATATAATATATTATTGAAAAATATATATATTTAAATATTTATTAAATTTAATCCCTAAAGCTTAAACAAATATGTACATAAAATTACATTAATAAGGTTAATTTAGTTTAGTATGGTGACGATGGATTTATGGTATTACAAATAAATTATACTTTGGAAATATAAACGGAATTTAAAATTACATTACTTGTATTAGGTAGATATACCTAATTTTATTCTTTTTCTTGTGAAATATTTAATGACCAAATAGTTGCTAAATTTTTTCCAGACTAATATTCAGTATTTTTAAGCGTTTCTACGTCTAATAAACCATGCGGTTTTTGTTTCGTCGTATCGATTGATTCTTCTCGTAGCTTATGGACATAAGTTTTAATTATTTTTATACAATAATTCTAATCTCTTGCCTATATGTTTCATAGTTATTAATTAATAATCCAGGTTGAAATTTCTTTGATTAGACCTAAGAGTTTTAATACTTATATAAAATAAGATGGACACCTAACTTGTTAAATGATAATATTGTAAAAACATAAAACTTTCAAAGTGTATTGAAGTATCATAAAAATTCAAATAATATATATTATTAGTATCGAATATAGAAAATTTTACTCGGAGTAAAAACATTTATATAAATTATTTATTTTCTATGTATAAACTATTACATTAATAAAATAATTTTATATCAGTGATGTTTAAGTTAGTGGGACCAATACCTAATGCTGTAATTTAAGGTATACACTTGGTTAAGGGGGGTTGACATTTTAAATCTCACCCTGAAGTTTGGTCAAAATCACCAAGATTTATACAGGGGGTATAATACGATATAAATGTGTAATATACAAATTATTAATTTTTTGTAAATGCATAATAGAAGTAAAAGAAAATATCTATTTTTATACAGATAAAACTTTGTTTATTTTAGATAAAAAAAATGAATAGTTTTATTATATAATCTTATCTAGATAAATATTTAATGAATTATCTGTTATATTATCCAGATGATTATTTGTCATTTTTTTCTAACACTTCTATAATGAGTAGGTATTACCTAAATTTATTTTTTCTAATTATTTCATGTCAAAATATTGTATTAAATATTATAAACAACCATTTTTCTCGTGTTACTCAGTTGACGTGTTAAGATTTTTTATTGTGCAGCAATTATTTAAATAATAATATTCATATTTTTTTTAAAAATCACAGCTTCCATGATGTTTAAATGATAAGATCAAAAATGGGTATACTGAGTTACTTTAAGGTAGTGAGTTACTAATGATTCTTACTATTTAAAATTTTTAAATAATTCTTAGTTTATAACGTGACACTAAGACAATATGAAGAATAAATAAAGACGTTTTATTATATTTTTTATATAAAAAATTTTTTTTTAAAAGAAATTTACTATAATATCAATTAGATATTTCAATTTGTCCAAATCATTATTTTATTTATACAAACATCTAAATGGAAAGTGCAATTTTATACTCAGTGACGTATTTAGGGGGTCCGGGGGGGGGGCTTGGCCCCGGGCGGTAAATTTTGAAGAGCATTTTTATATAATACGGTACCTAGGTCATTTGGGTGATAAAAAAAAAGTAATGGCACTCAGATAACCTGAGGTGCAAAATTCCTAAATACGTCTTTGGTTATACTAAATAGTTGGATGACTCTTTATTAGTTATAAAAAATATAATGTACTAAAGAAGATGTTCAGATTTGTAACCTTAAAAACATTTTGATAGGTGACAAACATTTTATAAGTTATTTAGCAATGTATTTTATCAAAAAAGTGTTGGCAATTTGATTACTATTTTAACCACAATTTATAATATCCAAATATTACAATATGCTACTTTATACTTTATTTAAAGTGTAGTAAGTACAGAATTCTCACAACTTATTTAATTTTCATCAATATTTAAGTAGTATTTGTTTTTATTTATTTCTAAAACAAATTTTACTAGTGTCGTCTAAGGTTTTCTTTTGAAAGTATAATTTATCACCAAATCACATGTTTAAAATACTTTTTAATAACACATTTTTATTTTCAAGTATATACTAATATTATTAAGTTTTTATTCTTAAATAAATATTTATTCTCATCTTAAACATAAGTTTAATATAAAATAGTATTATTTATTTTTTTTTAGTTTTAAGAAGAGAATTAATTTAATTACTTAAAATAATCTTTACCAAAATATGGAATTCTACATTTTTGTTACTCTAAGTTTATTCTGTTTGAGTTCAAAGATAAAAATACATTCGTCTTAACTTTATTTCAAAATATTTACAAAAATTAATTAAATCATAATAATTTGGTTTTCAACAGTCAAATATCACTAAAAATGTTATGTAAAATTCCACACATAATAATTGCCAAAATAATGCATTATTTAATATTATTGATGTATTTGAGCATTTAAAACAACAGTAAAATAATAAACTATATGTTACTGTCATAAACACATGATGGATATGAGAATTACCACTAACCTTATATAAACAACAAAGTTCTAAAGTTAATGAATTAAGATTTGTATCGTATACATAATCATAGAAAAAAAAATGATTTAAATTATAACAATACGATACGAAACATTTACTAAATCATAATTTCTAATAAGCCAACAATGTTAAAACCACGATGACTTGAAATCATATTATATTGTAAGTACTAAAAAATACTTTGAAAATGACTATATTTTTACATATCAATAAAATCGTGTTTTATTACTGTAAGACGATAATTAGTTTTTCATAAATTGTCTATTTAATTAATATTTAAAAGAATGAGTAGTAATATTATACCGGTTCTTAAATGTTTTTTTATTGAGTATCGGGACATTTTTTTTTCTTTCATCGTTATTATCTAAAAAACTTAGATGCACACACCATAATATGATGTATACAAAATATATATTATGCACACATGAATCATATAAAATAGTATATCGCACTTCTTTATGAATATAATAATATGTCATAATAACACGTCGTGAGGTTGTTACCGTTTATGGATATTATCTGGCGCGTCATTGTACAATAACAACAATATTTTATTTAAATACGATTGAGATGACTTACCAGAAAATACGCGCGAGTCTCCGGGCTGGTTGGTCGACGTTGCTGTTTGTTTATTACAATGTAATAATAATACAAAATACTGTCAACTATATTGTTATTATTATTATTACGGCGGCGGATACGCGTGTGACAGTGAACCGGCGACGACGTGACAACGTGTTGTGATACGGCGGCGGCGGTGTGTTTGGCCCGGAGCCGAATTAAAGAATGCGGAGCGCGTGCATCGGGTCCGCGGCGGCTTGTCGTCGAGCAGCCGCCGTTTCCTGGCCGCCCATTTCCACCCCGCCCGCCCATCGACGATCGCGAATCACGTTCGGTCTCGGCCGACGCCACCGCGCGGGTTAATAATATTCTTCTTATTCGGCGGTACCTAAACCGGCGTGGCGGTAGTGGTCCTCCTGTTGCTCCGGCCGCCGCCACTACAGAAATCGCGGAAAAAAATCACTCTTCAGTCTTCATCCCGAACACACGCGCACAAGGGCGAGCGCTCAACAACTGCCGCCAAAAAATATTTTAAGAATTAATTACCCGCCGACCATAATAACAGTTGTAGCAATAGTACCTATACGACGTATAGGTGCGAAGACATTTTAAAGTTTATACGAAAATTGAAAAATGTCCGATTTTCTTACGGAGCAAAGTAAAGCAGTATCAAGTAACAGCAGACTATAATGAGTCGTGAGGTTTTTCCATTGTAAAGAGTACAGAGAGTATAGTGTAGATCGTTATGTTGTAGTTGTACGATACAGTTTAACAAATTTGACTTATTATATTATATTTTAGCTAACCATTTGTAAACGGTAGAATGACCATTCTAGCAAAATGTTTATGTTTGTCATGGTTTTATAGTTGATTGGTCACCATTCTCTGAAAAAATCAGCTATAAAATTCATTTTAATCTATTAACTTGTCCACTCAAATATTTATTTTATTTCGTTTATATACTTATTAGCCCAGCTTTAAGTTGCTACCGATATGTGATCCTAATTTCACAAAATTATATTGATAAAGCTATAGAAAAATCGACCGATCCATAAAACCATTATGTTCTATATTATACATATAGACGTAAGTATCAATTATACACGACATAAATGTGAGTCAGTTTCCATTGCAATGTCGTAGTGTGTTTATTCACATCAGTTAGCCGGCGCGTCGGGTATGCAATTTCATTACATAAGCGTGTAGGGGTTTTCCAAAAGTATGTCGAGATGCTGTCATCGGTAAACACATTTAATATGGGGATATTTTCTTACGACAATAACAGGTTGTGTACCAATCACACATGTGGACACTTTCTTTAAGCTACCTATTTTAGTAAATAAAGGAAGATGAAAATTGTGTAAATACCCGAATTAGTGCAACAACGAAACGTCTGTTTTAGTAATAATTACCTACCACAGTTATAAGTTTTCGAAATGAATTTTTCCAGTCACAGTCATAAACACAGTATTTATATAATAAATCTAATTCCTAATTTATTAAATTAATTTGCTGATAATAACCATTTACGACATTTTTTTCATTACAAATGATTATTATTGTAATTTATTTTTGTATTTGGAGGTGGAAAAAGAAAATATATCACTGAAATAAAAGAATGTAACTAACACCTCATTGGCAAATCGTAGCTATCTTCGAATTATTTAGAAAAATAAACTTTCTATGAATTACAATTTAACAAGTTCTGAAATTACCGCTGTGGAATTGATTAAATACTGACTTATTTGATTTTAAGACTTGTATGTTACACATACATTCACCAGCATCACTAATATCATATAAATTCTAATTAGAGTTGCTTAACTAAAAAAAAAAAAAAACAAAATGGTAATTTCTATCAAATTATGCGACACATGATAACTGATTAAGATGGCCTTTGCTTGGTGTCACTATAATTCATAATTATTTTTAATTAATATAAATGCAAACTAACCAAAATTGATTATTAAAATACGTTAAAATCCAGTAAATATAATGCATTTTTTACTAAAAAGTTAGATTTTGAATCGTATAGCAGATTGTATCTAATACATATTTTTTATATATATGGTTTAAAAAATATTCTTAAAAATTTATTATACCGGAAATCATCTAAAAAACATAAAAAATCAGTTAATAAGTTTTTTTTGTCTCTAGAGATATCGTATATATTAATTTAAACCTAGCTTAATTTTTATAATTATCACACTTTTGTATATTTTTTTGATGAAAAATACACTTTAAATAGATAAAATATAAAAATAATTAAAAATAAATTTTTCTCTGTTTAAATTATTTTTATTGAATATCATAATATAATACATTCATGCTTCATATTCAATACGTGAAAAAATACATTTTTTCGTTAACTAGAAAGTAACGACAATTATACCAAGAAGGTGAGAAGTTTCCAACTTTTAGATGTAGATTAATCAGTACTGATCTTTTACATGTATTATGTTATTATTATTAAATATAATATCATATAATAACTATAAATAATAAAATATAACTTTTGTTTATAACAATTTCAATGCATCTAATTGTTTAAATTAATGGTAAAGTGTAGGATTACAGTTTTTAGAATAAAATATCTGTTACAAATAATAATAAACAAACGAAAACAAATTAAGAGTGAACGTTAAATTTATATACCACAATGTTTTAACTATAAAATTATACCTGTAAGGCACAAGAGCATAATAATACACGCACCAGGTTGCCTAATATTTATCTTTGTGCTCCTACATACTACACCAACCGTTCTGTGTAAATGTATATGTAATAATATATTTGTGTAAATTGCTCAATCAGTAGTGGTCGGAAATGCCAGGCAAATACCGATGAATGTTGGTTTACAAGGTGAGTGCATATGTGTATACTGTATATAATATGTATGGTTGTGTGTACAAGGTGACTCAATTAATAATAAGTGGTAACTCAAATGTAATTATCTATGTATATTGTGTATTGTGGCTAGTAATACATTTTTTTTTAAATAGCTGCAATAATATAATACACAGCAACACAAATACATAAAAAATTATTCTGTTGGGCCAACAACTAAAAATATATCGTCAAATTAAATACCTATTAATTGTTAATTCATATAATTTTAGTTGTATTGATTATATGTATTTACCATTGTATCAAAAGTTTTCTAATGACCACTAATTAAAAATGGATATTAAAATATTTTTATTTTTATTAAAATAAATCTTTATTTACTTTGATTAGTAATAATTTATTAGTATTATGTAAGTTTTTAAAAATTTAAGCTTTAGTTCGCCTTATTTTATTTAAGCTAGATTTTTTATAAATTTTTTTTTTTTTGTTTCTGAAATTTGTTTAATTATGTTGTTGAGATTATTAGTTTTTATTTATTTATTTGACTATATTATATTTGTCTGTAAGATAAATATCGTTTCATATAAAATTTGCACATCTAATTTATTTTTAATAAGCTATAAAATTAACAATTATAATAAATTATAGTGTCTAAATTCATTTATATATTCTACTATTTAATAACATATTAATATTATTATTATTTGCTTGTTTTTTTATTACGACAAACAAAATATTATATTGACATGTGAATGTGATGCAGTTAATGAATGTATGCAGTTCGTTGACCAAATCAAAATAATACAGAATCCTTTAAAAAATACTATTAATATTTTTTTTTTATACAATGAAAATATAATGTATTTTTGTTTTCTAATAATATTTTTTGAATTATGTGAATTTGGAAGACAATATTCAACAAATATACTCGATCTTTCCTTAAACGCCCATAAGTGTATAGTTGTTGAATAAACCGTAAATCTCAGACTACCCGCCCCTCGTCCAATGTCTTAATAATTGCCAGACCTACGAGCACACCAAAAGTTTCTGCAGGCATTCTCTAAGCGCAGTTATGTGAAATACGAGGATAGAAACCTAACCTTTAGAATCGCCCACCTAATGTGCTTTTTGCTTCGACGCCCATTCATTACATTACTAAAGCCTGTCCAATTTACACAGGCAAGTGGTTAAGAAAACGACAATTCATACCCAAAAACCATCAAAACTACCAAATCAATCGTTTAATTCAAAACTTCCTATCACCAGTTTTTGCCTACTATGAATGAATCTATAAAAAAAAATACGTATAGGTAATATAAACTTAAAAACGATTTACCAATATATTCTATTGATGCTAATTAAATGTTAATCATATTTAATATTCATTTAAAATGTTATCATTATGATTGGTTGACATTTAATTTTAAGAAATATGTATATTACAATATCAAGTATGGTTATATTTTTTTTTTCTATTTAGTATGTAATAATTAGAGCAGAGAAAATTTTTTTATGATTTCAATACCATTAACAGATAATCAAATATTAGTAATAAATAAATGTTGAGTCAATTTTTACTATTTTTATATTTTAAATTCTGAACGAAGTGATGAATGTATTGATTTTACAATGATGTTTAAACACCTACAAAGGTAGAATAGAAGAGGTTGGGATCTACTGTTGTAGTGAGAACAAACTAATTTCTAACTTAATAAGATTAGGTATAAAATATTGACAGTCACTTAGTTTAAAATAAAAAGAAAATGTGTTTCAAATGTATGTACCAAAATATATATTAAGCTTAATGTGTAATATAGAATTAAAAATAACACTTAATACAATACGAAAGTTAAATTCTGTTTTCATTTGAATATTATGATCAGTTTATTATTTATTACACAAATCTAAATGTGAAAATGATATTTTGGATGTATGTATTTGTAAAATATTTCAAATATATGTTTTTTCAATTTGTTTATGACATTTGCACTATTTACGATTTTCATATAATGTTTTTGACATTGAACTCTTCACGAACAACCAAAGTAAATATAATATTAATATACCTATTGTATTGGTTTTATTTTTCATGAATTTTACTATAAGATAATTAAGAAATATTTAAATAAAAATATATAAATAAATATTGTAGCTTTTTATTAAAAAAAAAAAGGTATAGATTTTTCTGTGAGTGTTTGACTAGTGACTGTAAATAATAAAACACAAGGAACTGACGTAGCGAGTTAAGTTTTTATGACTATTTCGTTCTCTGGTACTAACTTAAGAATCTAAGTAATTTTTTGTATTTTGTTTTCTTGTCCCAAATTAATGAAAAAGATTATGACCATGATGATGTATACATTATTATACGAAATTCTTAGGAAAAAATCCAATTAAAACAAAAAAATCATAAATTAACGAAATTCTACTTCAGCCAACGTTAGTAATTAAACATATTGTTAGTAATAAAAATAAATTTTTTTATTATTTATCAATTTATTTTAAACAAAAACCAATTATTTATTTATTAATATTATATTTACTATTATTTTCGTTATTATTCCAATAACGTTTATTAAAATTATTCCAATTTTAATGTAAAAATTTAATAGATAAAACATTGAAAATAGTTTGAATATATTTAATAATAATTTTTAGAGATTTATTGACTTACTATCATATTTTGTTCTAAGTGGAAAAACATTTTCTTAAACGGTTAACCGAACTACTCCTTGGATAACTCTTAGTATAATTATGTCTATTAGAAAAAGAACACCTTTTAAATTATTATTTAAAGAATTAAAAAAACACTTTTTATATGATAGGATAGACAAAAAAAATTAAACCATTACCTAACCTTCTCAATAACCTAGATTTATTCTGATCTGTTAATCATAAAATATTATTAAAATAATTAAAAAACATAGATACCTATACCAAATTTTCTTTCAAAACTTTTAAAATCGTATTTATCAAATAGAACTCAAACAGTTAGAATAATTAATAACAATAGCAAAATTATTAATACGGAATATAATATTCCCAAAATTACTGTTTTAGATCCAATTTATTTAATTTTTACCTACACATATTAACGGCTTACTCAATACATCTGAAATAATTGAATAAATTATTTATTATGAAATTGACACATTATTATGAATAAAAGTTTACGTCTTATAATTAATTATTAATTTTTAATAGTTTATAACAAAGAAAAATAATAAATGTCAAAAAAAATAAAATGTATAGTATTATAACTTATAAACTACAACAGATTACAACCTATTTACTTCATTGATATATTTATTTTTTTAAATATTAAAAGCATGTTTTGAATATATAGGTTAGGTTAACCTAACTTAGACATTGAGTAGGATACTGTAATTATGGTTGCATACATTTGAATCAAACAGTTAATTATTGTATCATAATAATTATTAATAACAATGGCAGCCTAGAAACGAATAATATTCGAATATAAGGTAACTTAAACGCTTTAAAATAAAATAGTAAAATATTTTTTGAAGGAAAAACCCAATAATAATAATATGTTATTAGATTATATTATAATACATGAACAACATATAGGAATATTACAGTAATCATATTACTTAACCAACTTTCCATACAAATTTTAAAAATCATCTAAATCGAATTTATCTGTCTAAATGTGTTGCTTCCGAGAAACGATACTATCCGATTTCAATGTTATTCGGGTATTTGTTGCTGTTCTTACACACAGCTGAGTATTACATAATGATTCAGGTGAACCGAATATATTATCCTTAAAAACACATCATGCTTTTAAAATCACTGTAAAAAATTATAACCTAACCTAAGTTATACCAAATAATTATTGTAACTGAGATTAACGAAAAAATTAAGTATAAAGTATAAGTCAAAAGAAAAAAAATAATAAAAATAAAAACCAAAAAATAGGAAAACAACACGGCGTAGAAATGAGACGTGAAAAATATAAGCTACGATAAAACGGTCGCAGGACACGCAAAAACGACACACTTGGCCAACGATGATACTGTACAGACGCTTCCCACATAGGGTGAAGACCCGTGGGACTTCAGTGACGTTAAATCACGAGCTTGTCAGAGCGTAAAACATTCAGTCGGGAATACGAGTGAAACATATCATATTATCGTAAACAAAAATGTATAGCCTATTTACCTATACATATACCGTACGCGATTACACATACGGTATGCCGGTGACGTGTATCGTTATTGAAATGCTGTATCCCATGGCTGCTCGAAAAATTGCATCTGAACCAGTATACACGAAGCTAGTATTATCGTGTTTACCACAGGGCTTGAAATCGAAAAATCGTTAAAAGTCAAAAATCTTTAATGTTTTTTAAGCACATCCATAATAATTTATATTGAAATTGAAAACAAATTAAAATTGATGAATTTTATCAAAATAATAATCGTTTTATAATTATAAAATACTCAATACTGGTTACGAAACACATCAGACAGTACTACAGTAGTCATTCTCTCAGTATTTTGTGTCTAGTGAAAACCGTAGGTATACTATTATATTACATACATCAGGATTGGAATGCTACCGAAACACCAGACAGCGTTTGAATAAAATATTTGTATAACACTGTTAAAAGTACTATATACACGTGTGCATCTGTGTTGACCTAAGTGTAAATATATTATATACCTTCACATTCATCGCCGTTCATCGTTCGTTCGCTAAACTGATCTACTAACATTCTTGGTCATTTCTGTTTTTTTTTTTAAACTTTAAAATTTTAAACATTTTAAACAGAAATCTTATGGTATTTGCCTTTTGTTTTCACAATATTACCTTTATCCAAAAGCATTTAATAATAATAATAATGTTTTATAGTATAATACAAACAGTGACTTTTAACATAATTTAAATCCGTTTAGACGGTAAACAGTGATTTATTAAATTTTTTAAAATATACCTAATAGTACAAAAGTTTCCTATACATGTTGTTGAATAGATTGGTTAAATTTTAATCGAAATTATTCCTAGATATAATTAATGATTCATATTGCGTATTCAACTATTTGATGTTAAAATAAGGAATTATTATAATAAGTGCAAATCATTTAACTGATATCATAATAATATAAATACTGATTTTAAATACAAACAAATAATTCAACTCAACATAAAAAAATTAAACTGTTTTAAAATACTTATAGTACAAATAAATGTAACTTGTATTAGTTGTATTCAATATGTTGATATTAATTAATTAACATCTATTTTACAAAGTTGGCAAATTCAATAATTTGTAATCTAATAGATTGTTACTGTGGTTTGGACGAGTAAAACGTAAAATAAGTTTATAAATATGTTTTCCAGTCATAATTTTATTATTTCACTTCATTATTATATCAAAAAAAGTTTTAATTAGTATTATTATACAATGTAATAAGTAATTGATTATTTTTATTTCGATAACATTTTACAATTTTTTTTAACGTGTATGTAGACTGACTAAATAATTTTATTTTGACTATAAATGGTTCTGTAGGTAAAAGAATACTATAACGGATACTTGTGTATTGGAAAATTACGTGATTTAAGTAGATAAATGATTTTAATTGTTATGCACGTGCACGTGTAATTACAACATTTCACATGCAATTTAATGAAAAATAAAAAAAACATCAAACAAAACGAAAAAGACTACCTATATATATTATAACTTCTCATTAAAAATATTATAAACAAACAAAATTAATAATACAACCATATTTGTACAGTGCATGTACATATTTTTAAAACTACATACAACATTTTTCAATAAAACATATTAATGTAGCGTCTGTACAATTATACATATATATGTATTGAATATGAGTACTGAGTATAATGGTTTTTAAAAATTAAAATATTATTATTTAATTAAACTATCAGTATATTTTAGACTGGCCATGTGTTCTGTATATGAATTTATATAATTTTTTATATAATAATATATATAGGTATATTGTGTTATTGTATAATTGAAAATCTCATGCTTGTCGTCCACATTATACAGGATTACACAGGACGTCCTTTTCAATTAATTTTGCGGGAGACGAGATCGATGAGCATGTTTTTTGATATTAATTTATTATTATTCATACGTTTTATAGGTAAATATTCCTGTACAAACAAAAAAATTGTATCCATTTATAATTTCGTTATAAAAATAATATCTACAACTATACCAGGTACAACATTCACTAGGCATTGTAAAAACTACAAAAAAAAAATAATAATCGCCATTTGTTTACATTAATATTATATACATCGAGTTTTAGGTATTTTTTGATTCACATAACCAATCGTCACGTACTTATTTTACATTTGAGTGTATTTTTAACGGACCACGGCAAACGGGATGCCCAATTTTTTTTGAATCGAGACGTGTTTAAAATAAACTAGAAAACATATCCAATCTCGATTGCAGCGTTATACGTACATGTGATACTAATATAATATTACAACACGTTAATAACGAATGTTATTTGCATTTGTGTCGCGAGTGCACCTACTGAGCGTATATAATATTTTTATGGTATGAGTAGCAGACGACCATTAAAACACCGATAACACTTCAATATACGAGTGTTATTTACTGCCTGTCAGTCGTAACGAAACGAGTGGATTGTGTAAGGAAGGTCAGGTATATCAGTTTGGATGAAAAAAAAATGTAAACCGTCAGATATTTATCAAACATAGTAAAAAAAAAAAAAAACAACCAAGAACACATGTTTGTGACTCGTGCTCGCTTTTCGTCGAGATTGACGTGTAAATGGGATCTCTTCGCCACCTCCCCTTCCCCCGCCGTCAACAAACATCAGCTCTCCACGTTAATACAATACTATAATATTATGACGTATGTATATTATAGTCAAGTTTGTTGTCGGTCTCGAATAAAATATATTATATTCTGAACGTGTTTTGTACCATCAATCGTATCGTGTGACTCATAAAACAAAAGCCAACAATTCACTTACCTGCCAATACCGTTATTAAAATTATTCATTTTCCATCCGAATTCAATCAGTTTTACAATGGTTTCAATTTTTCGCTCTTTTAAATATCATATGAGATTTCAATAAATATCAATAAGGTGCAAATAGTTTTAAAAATTAAATTATAATAAACAATAATATTAGAACTTACTTACACGTATTAAGTAACTTCCTATATGCAGTGTGAAAATGCTTTACTTAAAGGTTTATTAATATTTACCTTTTAACGAGTCAAACCATTGTTTATGTCAAGTGCAATTTGATTATCCCCATTTTAAAGACAATAATAAATGTATTATTAACTAACCAAATAAACACTACCAATAATAAAAATTGCGTGTAGACTTTTCATAAAATTCCAGGATAAAGCCGTTTGATATCATCAAAGAAAAAGAAAAACAAACAAGTATTCGCCATAAAAAATACATACCAAAAATGTCCACAAAGCATTTTTATACTACGTGTACAAAATTCTGTCTTTCCAAACTATTAAAAATATAATTTTTATTAACATAATTCTCTTGTTTTTAAACATCAAAAATCAAAAAAACTTAAAAGAAGTGGATTATGAGGTTACTTTATAGTCTTTATACGACTGAAAGAAAACAAAAGTATGAGACGTTTCATACTCAGTAAAACAAAAACAATTCCTTTGCAGCTGAATAGTATAAAGATAATATTTTCAGTGCAATATTGTAAAAATAAAAATTGTACAGCCTACCTTATTATTTTTATATAAGTATCATAATAAACTATAATATAATATGCATGACAAAAAACTAAAAATTAATAGAAAAAAAATCAAAATTATACTGTACTAATTCCTTTATATTATGTAAATTTTAGAGCACTATAATATAATATTATACAATGAGAATACATGGTATAAGTTTTAATTTTTAAAATTATTACGGTCTTAATTACTCTTTTAAAAGTTTTCTTTACTCCAAATCCAAGTCAATGAACAGAGGACCTTATGAAAAAAGACAGTCGAATCAAAACCTTTAAAACTTTTGTTTACGCCACCACTTTATCGACGAGCAATTGAACTTGGGCAATTATCGGAAAACAAAATGGTATTCATAGAGATAAGAGAAGTTGAAATGAAAGCTGAGAAGTGGTTTTTTTCTGTGGGGCCTCTTAGGAAGTTTTCTCTCCTTATTGTTTCATCGAGTTTTTGACGTCTTATTGTTTCACCAGAGTTCATGAGCTGAGTTACTTTTAGCTTATTCCGATACGGTACTTAAAATCGGTAAGTTTTTCCGACGATAAAACCAAAACACAAATTTCTACTATCAACCGCAACGGGAAAACTGTTTTCTCCTTTCGACATTTATCATCCATTGGATTACGATTTTCAATCAATCCCTTTATACTATCTTGTTAGTAGAATATAATACAATTTGCATTATTAATTTAATGAAGACTAATTATTATTTATGACGCCCGCTACAAATAAGAAGTAGTTTAATTATTGCATTATTTGTGTTTTATATATATGTTACAGTTAAAGTATGAAGTGATGTTATCTCATGAAATATCTAAGCACTTCATAGTTTATATACACTAACCAAATAACAATAAACCGTATAATTTAACTTAACATTTAATAAATTCACCGCGATTGTTCAGTTACATTGTGTACATTGTAAGCAGTTAGGATAAAATGTATTTTCTGGGACGTGTGAACTAGCCTGCAGGTAGTCCTAATAATACATATTATTCCTAAATGTTGTCCATATTTTTAATGTCAAAATAATAATTTTATATCAATATTCTTCAATTAGGCAATATCGTATTATTACGGTATAATAATATAATGCTATAGATCAGGGGTGGCTAACCTTTTTTGGCTTGTTCAAGTGCCAAATTTTTCCAATTAAGGTTTTAAAAAATGTTCACGTGCCTAAAGGAAATAATATTTTCTAAGGATAAAAATAGGAATATTATAATTTTTAAACATAATTTATAAATAGCATAAATTTTTATAATTTTACTTTTTCACGTGCCATTGAAATTTGACCACCGTGCCACCTCTAGCATGCGTGCCATAGGTTCGCCACCCCTGATATATATCATATATATGACGTATAATATATAATATTTATTCTAATAGTTTTATATTTTTTGTTTATAAGTTATTTAAAGAAACTCTGATTGGGTAATTTTATGTAAATCTTTTTTTTTTTTTTAATGGAAATGATATCATTATAAAATAGTCTTGTTTTAATGTGATCCTGTTACTTCACAATAAATTTTTCATACGTTTTTTAAATCGTTGTCATATTATTTATTTGTTTTTAAATGTTGTAAAAAAAAACAAAACAAAACAAACAAAAATATATCTTAATGATATTAAACTAAAAGCTTTCAAGCTTTAAAATCAAAATACGAATTTCAGAGTATTTAATTATAAATTTTTGGTGCTTGTGGTAACACGAATTTTACAAAACAAAATTATTAAAATCTAGAAAACATTCTGAGGAAATTTGCCCCTTAATTATTTCAAAATGGAACGAGTCCAATAATTAATTTTATGATTCAAATCTTAATACTACATTGAAGTACCTACCATAATTATTATTTAATCATAAATTCTGAAATTTAAAGACTTAAGTTTCTAACGATGCATTTCAAATAATTATTTGGTTATAGTGATATTTCATTAACGGAATTTATATATTAACTATACCTTATGACTATTTGAAGAAACTATTACATTTGTTATGTGAGTTTAATTTTTTATGAGTGTTATGACTTCATTGATAATTACATAACACAGCATTGACTTTCAAATGATATTTCAACTAATTTATTTTTATAATTACGACTAATTAGGTCAAAATAATTAAGTTAATTTATTTCTCATAATAAATATCTTTTAAAGCTTTATCAATAGCTGTATAAAAATATTCAATGTACTTTTATATCTTATATTATATTCTGAATTAGAAATAAATATTAAAAAATATAATGTATACCAAACCTGTAATAATGTTTATAAGACAAAAGTACTAATGTATAACTAGAAAGTATTATTATAATTTTTTTTTCCTTATTGGTTTAAAGTGTTTAAACTTAAAACAATATAACGTAATATAGCACACCTACAGTCATATAAATTAAATTAAATTAAAAAATTATATTATTTATATTTTTTGACTATTGTATAATTTTTTATTGATTAGTTTTAAGATTATTAACTTATTTTAATCTATGAACTAAAACGTAGAAATATAACAAAAAATAATAAAAAAAAAATACAAAGAATTAACATTTCTTTTGTTCAATATTACGGACAAAATAAAATCCTAGGATTCCGATAAAATAAAAGTTTATTTAAATCGTAAAATTTAATGTAAGCTTTATAACCTATTTTCAATTGTTACTCAATTGATGTATTTTGCGTTCACTGAATTTAAAAAAAAATTCTTTTGATATCAAATTAAATAAAAATAAAATCTTCTTATAATGTTGTCGTGGGAAGAAAGTTAACTTGATATAAATAATTAATAAAACAATGAGCTATATAATCGAATTATCGATTAATTAATTCAACAATACCTAAACATGTCATGTTATATATTTTAAGCAAAAGGATTTTAGCAAAATCTTCGCGATAACATAATATTATAAAATATATGATATTAAATTTCTTCGTAAGACTCTGCGCGAATGCCAAGCGTAAATTATACGTAAAATTATAGCGTAATTAATAGTAAATTACACCTTAATTATTATTACTCACTTTTTGCAAATGAACGTGATTAATTCACTCCAACTCTTGACCAAATTCAAACGCTTTCTAAAAATCTGCGGGAATTAACGTTGTTTTTTACTCGTCTAAGCTCATTTCACCATCTACATTTTTATTGGATCTACTAATATTACTACTAATACTAATACTATAATAACATTGGCATCCGTAAAACGCCGCACGCATCTAACGGTGGTATCTGATGTCTCCTAAATCCTGATATATCCGACTGTATAGTGTTTGATTAAATGATGTTTTTAAAAATATATCTGTGGTATAGATAGATAGCATGATTATAATTTATTATTGCCTATCGGTTTATTTAAGATAAATAAACCTTGTTAATATAAAGACCAAAGCTACCAAAAGAATAAAAATGCTTAATTTTACAATAATATATTTTATATTATTTATTTAAATTTTTTTTTTCGTAATGTAGAACAATAATACTAAACATATCAACAAAAACAAATAGGTAAATCACAGGTAACAACAAAAGTTGATAAGTAGATCACACGTAACAATGGTAGGTACCATTATGTTATCGTGAGTATATATCACCGTCACGCAATGTCCTCAGTGTTAAAATATTATTACATGGACATAAATCATTTGTCGGAGAGATGTCCCACCGGAGAGAGGTAGAGAGAAACGTGAAGAGTCAAATAGAGCGAGATCGAAGACGAGGAAACCGCCCCCCTTTATTGACCGTTGTCGACATCTACCGCGTTATTTATTCCGATAATGAAAATTGACTGCATCACCTTCCCCACCATCAGGCACCCTGAAACCACACGTCCAACACTCACACACTCAAAAATAACGGTGACAATCGTCTATACAGCAGTACAAATATGCAGCGTGAACCTTGTTGATGGGACTATGACGATAGGACTTAACTCTCTATCTGGTCTGGCCAATAATATTAATATATATTTTATTGTAATTTCCAGACTTTTTTTGTTTGTGAAATTTGCTACACTCGTATGTCCTTTGTGTTTTATTTATTTTTAGTATCTTAATTAAATCTCTGCTTATATAATATATATCATATTATTATAAATTTATAAAATAATTATCGTTATAACTGTGCATATATATATACGACTGTTATTTATATAATAATATTATGATAATCGTCTCTTTTTTTTTCATTTATATATTATTCTACGTATTATACGTATTACAATACCATACAAGTTCCACTCAACTTTTTACACCATATTAATATTGCATTATATTATTTTTTGTTTTTTGTCTACTCACAGTGAATGACTGATCAAATAAAAATTTTTACTCCAACATTTGAACAATATCATCGTCCCTATAGTAGTATAGTGTAATGCGTTGTGTTAATAATACTATTATGTTATATAATAATAATACTATTTATCTAAAATCTTATTTATAAAATTTACAATATGTATAATTTTAGTTTAGTCACAAAATAATAATTTTGATATATTCTTTTCATTCTCAGAAATTAAGACCTGTGTTTTTTTCATCAAGAAAAATGTTAATATTTTAGTTTTGTATTCACCTACGATATTTCACACGTCATGTTTTCCAAGAACCAAAATATTCATTCCACTATCGTAATTTCTGATGAGTTTATTATTAATATAGATATTATTATATGAATTTTACATTGTCGGATTCGTCATGAACAGTTTAACATCTCCTCGTCATCGAAACACCTAACGAACATCCTCATCTTCAAATTCACCAATACATAATGGTAAAAAAAAACTAGGTCCTTCTACTCACGAGATCGATTAGCCGCATTGGTTATTGAGAATACTCCTATTAAACTTAACATAACATTCAAAAAAATGTACTAAAAATCTGTATAATAGACTTCGATAATTCGCGTTTAAAAACCCGTTAGTTCAACTCACCGGTATCAGTGGTTTCTCTTGCAAATCTTAATCGTCATTTCTAGTTAACCGCGCTCTCACGAAATGTAAATTATATTGTTATTACGGAATGCTTGACCACAACAAACTTCAACTTATTTTAGACACAGTGATTCGGCCCCATTTTAGGTGATTATTAGTAACCATCAGCATCCAACAAACTAAGGCTCTATAGGTGAACTGGATTATTCTATTTTCAATTAACTTGAAACCTGTCAACAATAATAAAGATATTCTCAATCTATTTTTGCTACTGCACTCCACAAGCAATATGGAAATATCTTACAAAATAACAGCGGCCCATCGCAATGTCATAAATGCCAGAAATATGGACACACCGCAAATCATTGCCATATCCTTCTCGTTTTGTCAAGTACGGGGAAAATCGCTTTTCTGAATTTGTATAAAAAACGAAAAACAGGCCTATCAAGTTCACACTTTACAGAGGTCACTAACTTAGAGGATTTACGTAAAAATTCCTTCTCGAGTGTCGTAAAACCAGTCATCCAAACCATTACATTCTGTATGAGTTAAAACACTCATCATATTTTTTAAACTCTCCTTGATTCCAAATTAAACCTTCTTATGCCTCCGTTGTAGACTCTAATAATTTTAGATTATTCAATAATTCAATTAATGACATATCGCAATCCAAATTTTTTTCAGACCTTACTGCATTAATTAATCTCCTCATTTCCTTCCTTGCCGTACCACTATTATATATTTCACAGTAATATTATTTATTTTATAATTCGTTTATTATAATGGCATACATCTCATTAGATTAGATTATTAATTTTCCTATAAATTTTAACTGACCTTTTATTTATATAAATTATTTTATTATTACTATATCTAATACTATATCATATATTTTATATTCAAATTGATGTGTATTATAAATTTTAAATATTAAACTATAATAACTACTTATTCAAAGTTAATAACATTTTTTTTTAATGTTGATTACCTAGACTAAATTTGTTAAAACTATAAAATTAAATTCATTTTTAAAATTTTAAATTCTATGCTCAGCTAATTAAAAAAAAACAATAGAGAATTACGTGTGTTTGCACCATTTTTTAATACACTTCAATATTGCACATAAATAATCTGTTAATTGTATTATATTTGTTATCTTTGGCAAATAATTCTTATCGTACACTAATGACCTGAGTAATTTTAAAAATTAAAATAATATCTACGTACTGAAACCAACAAAGTGTGTGTAACTATATAATAGAATAATTATGGTTATAATTAGTTAATTTCTTAGATAAATTCGTATTTCTCTATTAAATATTTTACATTTATCCCGAGAGACCCCCTTAAATTATAATATATTATTAATTATTTTTATTAACATGGTGTGTTATCAGTTAGCTGTCAATTGTTGTCGAATAAATGCAAATTTAAAAATAAATTTTGAATAGTTATATTTTATACCATCTTGTATTATTTGTTGTTATTAAAATCAAAATCCATTCATCCAATAATATAGCATATTTTATTTGTATAATGTTCTATTTAAGTACAGTTTCTTTTACTCTTGATATATATTTGTTGATAAAACGTTACAACTTACTATATTTTTTTTTCATAACAAAACATCACTTTGATTTTAAACTTAATGTTAAGATGTACGTCAAGGAAGTCAACATGGTTATTTATCCATTTAAACACAATTAAGCATTATTACATGTGACAACTTTTATTGTTGGGTCACCCTTACTTCAGCAGTTCAACTAACCCATCATAATTTTAATGTTAATCACTAATTTTAAACGGTGAAGATTAAAAATCAATTTTTTAATACATGTTGTATGCCATTGAATCCTTTTTAAAATTACAAAAATGCATAATATAATATACTAACTATTAAGTATAAAACGTAATTAAGTGTGACATTATAGATCTATTGTGATTTATAATTATTAAATTTCCATAATCGATGCAATTATTCATCATCAAATACAACTGATACAGCATACAAATAATAATATACTTTGGATAACGATTTTTAAATAAATATAAAGGTATCGTTTTATAAGTTATTAAAAAAATTTTGATGATTAATTATTTTACATAATTAAATACATAATAGTTACACAATAATAATTAGGAATCGTATCAATTTAAAAATTGTGATTATCGATGATACCTAATTTAATGTATTTCCGTACATTAATTGTTAAATATAAAAGACAAATAAGCGCTCAATGCCTTAATCTACAATATACGTACGTTTATAGCTTACTAAAGTAAAAATATACTATTAATTATAAAATAAGACTTAATGCATTAAAGAATAATATTATCAATACACAACCACCTCAATGTTCTCAAAAATCTCTACCTTCAACAATATTTTGTTACTGCCACCAATAATCACAATATATATGCCTAAACCTTGCTATTTAAACCTGATTAAGAAAAAAAAAACCATATAACTCAAAATTATTTTTTTAATAAAATATATTAATATATACCTACTTCATTATTATATTATATAACATTATTGTTATATTTTATTCATAAATTTTAAAACAGATATGTGCACAACATTTTTACGAAACATAAAGGTTACAAT
>VUJU01000073.1:133298-147112 GCA_009835225.1 Aphis craccivora
TATTTTAGATTGTAATTAAAAATAATTTAATAATAATAAATCTATCCTCGATGCTAAGATTCTCATTACTACGGCTTAATAATTATGACCGTAATAACCGAAAATATATCACAAAAAGTAAAAAGTATATTTTCTATAAAATATTATCGTAATATTATAATAACAACAAAACACACATCGATGTTCAATCGCATTATACTTGGCTACATAATAAAACATTATTGCAGTATAGGTTATAGGCGCGGTGACAGGATAAATCCTATAGAGGAGTGGATTCTTGACACTTGTAAAGGACCATCGGAAGCAAAACGCAACGGCTTGTATATCATATTATCTTGCTCTTCATATTATTATTATTATTATGTATACACGTCAAGGGTGTTACAAACACACGTGTGAGTGTGACAGATGGACGTTCGACAATGATCGATTCAGAGCGACAGTGTCGACTTTATTGCACGCATTACGCTATCTTACGAGCTTCCATGATGGTGTAACGTGAATTACATATTACATTATGGTGAAATACACACATACACACACCGTTTTCTAACGTATAATCATATTATATATAATATATTTATCGTACATTGTAAGGGTATTTTTCCAGTCCACTCGGTCGAACGCGATCGATCGCCGATAAAACAATAATATAATATCATATTTCGCCATGGACGAAAGTATATGGTTGGTACATTATATAATAATAATATGTACATCGATGACGGTATTATACACTACTAGACTGCACGCGCACAATGCGTTGACGACAGCGACAATGACGATAATAATAATAATATACTATTGAATTCAATTAGCAGGAACGTGCCGCCGAGGAAGAGTAGGACGAGATGTAAGTATATAATGTGGTGTCGGTGACGGTTGGAGGTAACGGTCTGCGGACCCGAAGAGTATGTATAGCGTGTATTGTAGTCACACTACACCGGGGGTTGCTCCGCCCTGGTGCGAAAAGGACGACAACGACGACGACGACCACCACAAGTTTAAGTTTCGCTCGCCATCCGGGATAGCGGACGTCGGTGGGGGGGCATCACTGTTGGAGTGGCGGGTGTGTAGGAGTCGGAGGGTGGAACACACAGACAGGATTATCCGGCGATGGGTGTTCAACTGTGACGGAGATAACGCCGGGCGGCGCAAAGAGTTGTTATTCTCTACCGTGCCGGCGTCGGCGGCGTAAGTGATTCATTCGTAAACTTCGGTGGCCCACAACGAGAAAGCCGTTCCCACCCACACACCCACACACGCGCGTGCACATACATACATGCACAACTGCAAGATCGGCCGTAGATGGAGGTGGTAAAGCCAAACGTATTACGGTCCCTATACATATTATTATATATTCCGTATCATAGATAATAATAGTCATATATAGTATTATAGCGCTTGTGTTTCGAACGAGGCGGCGTGGTGTAATGCGAGACTTGGAGATTTCACGCCCTCCCCTCCGCAGAGGAAGAATAGTTTAACCGCCGTGGTTAAGAAAGCATCCGTGATGGCGGTGGATTAGCAAAGCAACGATCGCCGAAACGAAAAAAAAAGAACAATAATCGCATGAGTACACGCGAAAACGGATACAATTGTAGTTGTCCGGTGTTGAACCCTAACTATAATATTATAATATTATGTGTGTACAATAAGTACCTATATAATAGGATATGTAGAAGATAACCAAAATAATCCCAACGATAGCGTCTGTGGTGTTTGTGTTTATTTTTTTCAAACAGGTTTTACGCGTGATATAATAATGTGTGTGGGTTCGCTGCTTCCACCGCAATGTATCTTTTATAGTCTTATTCTATACGTGTTTAATATTAAAACCTATCTATTCTGTTAAGACATTTGGATGACTTCTAATATGTTAATCAATAATTCATACATAATTGTTAAGACTATAGGCATTTTTTTCTTATGAAAATGTTAGAACTAAGATTAAAAAAAATGTTCAAACCTTGTATCCTAAATATATAGTTACCTTTTCAATTTTCTAATAAAATTAAAAACTTACCTAGTTGAATCATTCGTTATAATAACTTGGCTTTTTTTTATTGGAAAAATTATAGTATAATACGTTAGGTATTCATGTTTAAACTTTTTGACATATACGTATTCTATAAAGTTATATCGTATAACTATAGTCAAAACTACTTAATTAATGGTTTTTTAATTTTTGTGCTGTTTATAATAATTTTAAACAAAATAAACAAATAAATATTACTTAGTTCAATAGTTAAGATGACACAAACTTAATAATGTCCTAAACCAACTACCAACTAATGTTTATGGATAGTATAGTAATAGATGTATTTGAAATTTGTATATGATTTATTAACTAGGTACCTACTTCATGATTACTTTTTTTTATTATTATTATTATTTATTAAGACGATTTTCAAACTATACAGTTCTGAATATAATAACTAAATTTGATCAGTGACATTAGTAAATGACAGAAGGTTTACATTAATGGCACGCACTCGGTAGTGACATGATTATTTAAGTCATAGAAATGCACGAACACGCTGCCTTTTTTAACTGAATTAAATCAATATTTTTCACCATGTACCTTTAAACTTAAGTATATAAATTATTTATTAAAAATCAACTTGTAATCTAATGACTTAACTGATCCTCTACCTTTGATAATCATCAATTATTTTCAGTAATATGGTGTCTGTGAATATTATTCATTAAATCTATATTATAATCGTCCGTCATTATTTTATCAAAATGTATTGTGTAAGTATAATCTAAAGTCTAACCGTTTAATATACATAATATGATATTATAACGGTAATGGTATTATGTACTAAAAATAGTAATATAAACAAATAATACTTTTAGCTACCTATGCATCAGTTAGTTTATATCCCACATTCTAATTTATAAAATTATAAAATAGTATTTTAAAGTTTTTATCATACGACACATCTTACTTTACAGTTTTTATAAACAGGTACATAGGTACCAAACCAAACTAATATAGAAAATTGAAGCATACATTTTATTTATTTTTTTACCCCTGTAAGTTATAAAATTTGTTAATAATTCGAACTAAAAAAAACAAATAAAACATCTAACTAAACTGTTTTATCAACGGCCAAAACAACATTTACTTAGATTTTATTTAATTAATATAGCTAGAATATTATCAGCTATTTATATAGGTAACAACGTAATATACACTATTTACTATTTATTACCGAATTATTTTTTGATTATTTCTATGATTTTACATTATAGCAAGTATGAATTATTATTAACCTGTATAAGCATTGTCCACTACACAGTGTAATAATCTCGCGAGTGGAAATATTTGATAATCCCGTTTGGTCGGTACGCCGTCGACGTGTACCCCGATTTAAATGCGTATTAAGGTGAATAACCATAAACATTATATACATATATGTCAGGTAGGAGGAGTTAAGAGGCTTTTGCCTGCAAATTATCATCACGTCTGCAGACGAGCACTGTAATATTGGATTAATAATTATTATTTGTATTATTTGTCTGCTGCTTTTATTGTAATATAACACGTAAGCATGTGTAATTATTATTTTATTATGATAGATGTCCGAAGCAATAGTACCACAATTTCTTAAATTGGATACTGGTCAAACCATAATACCTACTATGAAAAAAAAACATTCAAATACTAATGAAGAGTCAAGTTTTTCACACTCTGATAGGTCAACTTTAATCAATTATATTATATTTTTACAGTAATCAAATCGTATCGTGATATTCGAATTCATATTGTATTGTGCATAATTAAAATTTACTTTAGCAAATATAGACATTTTAACATAAAATTAAATTAAAGTTCAATATTTATCACCCAGTTGTACTACTTATGATTTTTTTTACTTATAATCAATTTTATATTAGTGTGGTAAATGTCAATATTTAGAGTGGCGTTCTTGTGATACAAGCGATCATAAAGGTTTCATATTAAATTGAGAATGACATTACATTATATTCTGCAAAACGAATCATGGTCATAAAAATAAAGATATTGGACAATAGTTAAACAGACAAAAGTTTAGTAATATTTTAAAACGTTAAGATCTATTGACGACCCTTTTGAAAAAGGCTATTGAAATTCTTTTCTGATGTAAGACATCAAAGAGATATTTTAGTGCTTGGACAATAGATTACACTACTCATGTTTGAAAAAAATTTAAATAACGCCGTTTAAGTGTAATTTCTCCAGGTGCATTACTTGATTTGAAAATGTAGAAGGAAGTGTTATGACGACGTGTAACTCGAACATATTATATAATCTTTATAAAGTATTACATTGTGCAACACGTTCAGACCCTATCAAATAATTGTATTAGTTATAACAATCATAAAGAATAGTTCGTAGTTCAAATAACTTTTTATTTTATTCAGATACTACACCGTATTAAATTTCAAAATTGACTAGGTACCTTTGCACTATTTTGATATCTATAGTGTGAAATACTGAAATCTGACTAACTGTGGCTATTATGAAACACACTATTAAACAAAGTTTGAATATATAAAAAAAAATTAATTTCATCTGTCTATTTACTTTTTGATAATTGCCTGAACATAGTTTACCTATATGCAAGTATTTTATATGTGATAAATGAACACAAAGTTATGAATACTATATGAAATAATAACCATTTTGTATACCCAATTTTATAAGCCATAAAAATGTGTGTATTTTATAACTCGGTTGGATGGTACGTATTATTTATATTATAATATAACTTACTTCAAAACAAAAGTAATGTATAGTGAACAATAGTATAAACTTATATCCCAATATCAGCCCAGAACCAATTCCACATTACGCCACTGCAACAGGACCATACTTAAGTGATGCGAAAAACGTCGAGTATGGTTCGAAAACATAGTCTTCGAGTATATTAAAAATTCCGAAAATCAGATTTCGATTATCTCAGTGTTATTTTGAAGGAAAACAAGCGTGGGCACCCTCGTTGAATCACTCTGTACATAATATAGTTATATTTTCGTGCGTTATAAAGAGAAGGACTACGTGATTTGAACTCGAGCTGGTCCCCAATATTTTGGCGCGTGACAATGGTTTCGTAACAATTCGAGTAACCTACGCGTGTGTAAGCTGTTACTTGAACGAGCATAAATATTATGTGCACGGCGTACAGCGAGTAATAAAATATACTCGACGAGTAGGCATTATGTATATGCGAATATATTATTATGTGTGTACAGTACGCGATACGCGTACAATGTTCGTTACGATGTGAGCTATTCGGTTTTTGGTAACCTTGGGTCCTGTACAGTGTACACCTATACATAATTATGTATGACATATGCGTGTGTGTGTATACAACCGTTGGAAAGGCGAGACCCGGTGGGACCATCATTCGCCATGGCCACGGTATTATTATTATTATAACCTGCACAAGAGATTGCGCATACGGCCCGATGTTTACGGTTCGTGCGGTAAGAACCCTTTTTCGTCTCTTATCTAGCCCGTACATGCGCCCGGCATAAATTATAAAACGTGCCGGACAACCGGTGAGCTTTTAAATTTCTTCGACTTTTGACAACGGGCCTCCACCACCGTCGCTATACTTTGCGCAGACTATATTTTTCCATATTATTTTAATTTTTTTTTTTTTTTTAATATGCAAAATAATCGCACGCGCCGGCTTCTTATTAGTGCACACAGACCTGCTCCGCGCCCTCTGCTCCCTCCTAAACGTCGCGCCGTTAATTATAATACCTGCCATTGTGTTTAAACAATAGTGATGTATAGAGTGCTGCTCGAGACTCATCTAATTTTCATAAAAACAATAAAAAAAAAAAATGTCGTCGATTTTTCGAGTTTCAATTAAATCGTATTGATAGGCGCGTCTTTTCTTCCGTTTTTCGTTTGAACTCACATCGCGAGTAAACGGTTTTGTTAGCTTTGGTAATAATATAAAGTTGGTATGGCACTTTCGGAAATGAAAAAATTACCAATTCCTACGAAACCGTATACTATCGCGTGTTTGCATGATATTACATAATGGGCAGTATACCTATATACACAAAACACAAAATATAATACATTACCTATATAGTTTTAAATTGGTAAAGAACGCGTGCGATTTCGACACTGTAAAGTGAATAACATATGGTACGTGTAAATTAACACGGAAGAACATGTTCTGTGTGTAATGAAATAAAAGACGTCGCCAAAAATAAAATTTTATAATGTCGGAAAAGTAGATATTTTTATCTATCGTCAACAACGATAAAACATTAGTCGTAAGTTCGTTAATGTGTACACACTGTAGTTAGGCATAGGTAGTTTAATCGAGTCAACGAGACGTAATTCGGAACAAAGTATGGGCAACTCCCCTTTGTCGAGTAGCTATTAATAATACCAAACAGTTTAGTTAGATAGTTGTCATAAACTCCTGGCTCGTTATATGGCAGTTATGCAATGCGCGTTTATGGTGTATATAATAAACCATATATTATAATAAGCTCAACTATTATACGTATAAACAACGGTAGGTTCAAGTCGCCGATATAATAATATATTATTTTATCATTTTTAAATTTATAAGTATAATGTCTTGGAGGAAGTAGATGATTATTATTTTTTATTTTTCAGAAAATTTAAAAACAAAAAAGTAAAAATAAATACTACTTATATCATAATGTTTATGATATATATATATAATTCCATTGCTCACAGATCGAGTATGGCTGTTTTGTTTTTTTTTTTTTTTGGTATATAGTGTAAGCGCATCATATAATGCCTACATACACAATCTATAAGGAAGACGAACAAAAACCGTTAGCGTCTACGACACGCTCACAGTAAACCATGATTTATAAAGAATAAAACAAATTACATATTATATACGAGTAGAAAAACAAAAACAATAGATTTGGAAGAGTTTTTTCTCCTCGCCCCTCGTCGCGGGACGATGGCCGTTAACGTCTCCGGCCGCCGTCGGCGAATTAACCGGGCGCAGAGCCGTCAGCGCTTTAATAATAATATACATAAATATACACACACGCGCGCGCGCGCATTATGTACACGTCGCTGCAACAGTGGCCACATCGTCGGAGATTCTATACGGCGGCGTTTGCAACAATATATAATAATATGGTAACTTATCCAATTTCCGCCGGTTTTAAAGACACATCGCCGTCAGATGACCCACACGGGTGTACGTAGTATATAGTGTGTGAGCGTGCGGGGGGGGACAAAAGTGGTGTGTTTGGCCGGGGCATGACGCGAAGGTGGGGAAGGATATGTACACGCGCGTGGCGGCGATTGCATTCGACCGTTTGGGAAGCGTGAAATTAGATTTTCAGACCCGTAATTAAAATATATATACACATATACTATCGCGTATATACAAAAAGGCCAACGACTGGTGTACGGCGTATAAACGTGTCAGAGCGTTTTAATGGTGTCGTTGCGTTTCGTGTTGGTTTGTTAAAAGTCTATGTGTAGTGTGCGCGAGTGTTTTTGTACATACACATATTTTTTTTTTTTTTTTTATCCATTCCGTTTCGTGCGAATAGCTCGTCTGTCCGTCTAGATCTCGCGACTCGCATTTTCCAAGAAACTAATACGTATGGAGGACCGTGCGGACCGCTCGTAATGTCCGTCGACCGTTTGTTAAAAGGAACACATCAGTGTTAATAGCCGTTACATCATCCTAACCGCTGTTTAAACCGGCGATTGTGGGTCGATAAACAATCATAATATATTCTACTAGAGAGAACCGACACTGCGGCCGGCCCGCAGTTTATTTCAATTCACCCTATATGTACAATAATAAACGATAAAAAATCATCTTGCGCCGCCCTCGGTTTATACTAGCCTACCACGACAGTTGACATTTCAAACAGTATTGTATTGTAAATTGGGCAAATAAATATTATTTAACTCGATCTTCAACACTCGCCTGGTGACGCGTAAGTGCAGTTGTGACTAGAACAATATTTTCTATTTAACCTTGAAGGTGTGTGTTGAGTTCGAACTTTGAAGTTGATAGGCTGTCACTGTTTCACTGCGCATTACGTGTTATAAATATTATTTTATTTTATTCCTATAAAAAATTCATTTACAAAATATTGGATAACATTTAAATCTTAAAAACAAAGTAGTTGTGTACTATATTTACACAAATTATAATGAAATAAAAATCAGAAAACATTAATGAACAATAATGCACTCTCAACAATATATCAATGAACAAGGCAGATGTACGAGCTGATCTCTTCAAAGACTTTTTTTTTATATATAATATAAATACCTAAAAACGCCTTTTTTCGCACATATGTTATAGATTAAGTTTATTCACATAATTGGCCGCCTCCCTATAAATAT
The DNA here is from genome assembly GCA_009835225.1 of Aphis craccivora. Lineage (NCBI taxonomy): Eukaryota > Metazoa > Arthropoda > Insecta > Hemiptera > Aphididae > Aphis > Aphis craccivora. Next base: position 141,676 of record VUJU01000073.1, read on the forward strand.
AAAAGTTAAGTTTCCACTGGTATCACTAAAACTTAAATTTTATTTAGCTAATTGAAGTAAACAAAAACATACTTAATAATATAAGCATTGCATGCAACATATGTGTTTATTGGTTTAAAAAAAATAATAAGCTGTAATATTGGATTTTAAGTAAATTAATAATATTATTTTTAATAGTTGTCAGGCAACTATATTCATCATGTGTAATTGTTAAAACATAGCTGTTTTAAAAAATGATTTTTATATTTGAACTTACAGCTCTCAAGTGCTACATTTTACTATTTTATATTTATTTATATCGTTTTGATGCTATATTAATATATACAATATAAAGCAGTGGTATCAGTGCATGTTTGGAAATAAAATGTTGGTTTACAAATGTCATATAGGTGTCACCATAGAAATCAAATTTTCAAACAAGTATTTATTTAGTTAAATGTATTTAAATGTTTGATCATCGAAGTGAAATATCACATGGGTATCCTGTAAAATGTTAGTCTTAATAATTAAATAGCTAACTAACAATTTATTGTTTAAGATTCGATTCTTATAAAATGTTTACCAATATATATTTTGTACTTATTAAATTTATTTAAAATATTAATGTTATTACAAAATTAATTACACATATCAATTCTAATATTATTAACAATCCTCAATGTACTTAATAATAAAATATGATTAAGTAGTTTAAATTTATTGAACCATTTATTATTTGAACCTACATTTATTAATTAATTCAAATTGTTAGTAAAGTCTCTAATACCATAATTATCTAGTTTTTATAACAATAAATTCGAATATCTAATAAATTATGATCAATGCAATCAAACGCTTTTTTTTACATCGAAAATATTCAAAGTATCTCATTATCATTATCTAGTTTTTTATTAATACATTTAACAAGGCATTATACGGCAGTCGTATGAAGTTCAGTAATGTGAAAGGTTCTAATGTCTATAATGTCTACATTAAACTGTCTTTCTTGCATGATGCATATTCGCGAAAGGCCTAACATTATTATCCGTATAAAAATATACTATTTTATCGATCAGCAGTTGATTGTATAGTGTATAATTGATTATAATGATATAGAATGGTACTATGTAAGTTATTTAGGGTTTATATAACATAACATTATACATAGATATCTTATAAAATAATTGTTACACCCATAGGCGGATATCGGGGGGTAAGCCCCCCCCCAGAATGTAAACACATCACACTAGACGTCAAAATAAAAAAAATGTGTGTTTCAATACTTGATATTTATAATTTTTATTTTATTTTATTGGGATACGAGAATGGTCTAGAATATTCACGGCTTATCATTAATGAAACAATTATTTGTCAACATTATACATTGAAAAATAAATATCTAAATCTATTGATACCAATGATACCGAAACGATTATTAATATATTTGTTCAAAGCAATAACTTTATAAAATTAAAATTAAAAAAAGCGTGGTCAAGGGGGTACTCACTACCCACTACTGTTGTACATTAGGTGCCGTACTGATCAGGTTATAGAAGTGTTAAATTTGAATCCAATGATAGCCGATAGGTATCGTTGTATACCTATTACCTACCTACGAAAAAAGATTCTGAACGGAGATGAATAGATGATTTGTGAGCCTAGGATATAATAGATAAAATATGTTATATTTTAAATTTGTGAAAATTGTAGTTTATGTATCAAGTTCTTAGGAGTAGTAATTTTTAACTATAACAAAAATCTAAAATTATTTGATAGTAAATCGTTATATTTTACGAGTAAATTTTGGATTTTGTAAAAATTTAAACTACGATTTTTTTAATTGGTCAACGTTCAAGTTATTTTATAATTATTATAAGCCAAACTTATGGAGAATCTTGTATTAAATTTTCAACTCTTAGCTACTTATACAAAAAATTTTATAAATTGTAACTACAAAATAATTGATATATGTTCACGATGTAGATAAATTTTTGTGAATATTTGAACTTCAAGAGCTAATAAAAAAAAAAAATTGTGAGTATGTATTTTAATAATTTTTAAATCACAATAAGACTAAAGTATGAGGAACTTTTTAAAAATATTTATTAAAAAAAAAACTAAACAAAAACAAATAATTCAAATGCCTATAAATAGCATTGAAATAAGCGAAATATTTTGAAAATTAAATAGTGTAAAGAAAATGCCAATTTTAATAACTAGTGAATTTTTCAAACATCTACGACTTTAAATAAATCGTTATCGATACGCAATTTCGTAAAAGTTTAAAATTCAATCACTCTTAACATTTTTCGTATAATGACTCTTCAAGTTTGCTCTATAGCTATTTGAAGCAAAACTTATAGAAAACTTAATGTTGAATTTTCTAATCTTAGATATTAATACAAAACTTTTTATGAATTTTCAACTACAAAATTACTTGTAAATTTTCTCAATTTTGACATATTTCGTAAAGATTTGAACTTTAAACCTTTATAAAAAAAATTGTGATTTTCTATTTCTTCTAACAACAATAAGACCGATTTATGAGAAATCTGGTGTTAAAGTTTCAAGTTTTTTGGACACCCGACGTTTTTTTTTATTAATACTTAAAAAAAATAATAATCAGATAAATTTCAGTTGTCTATAAATAGCTTAAAAAGTTATAAAATTTTGACTAATAATTTTAAAATTTAACTGTATATAGATAACGCTAATAAAAGCATTTGGTGTAAATTTCAAGTATTTACAGTGATTAGTTTTTGAGTTTAAACCATATAAAAAAATCGATTTTTTTGAATACTCTTGGAAAATTTTTACTTTTGACCTCTATAATGCACCAAGGATATTCACTTTTCCATCGGAAACCAAACCTGAAGTTTATAATTGAAGCATTATTTCGACAAGTTATACTGTACAAAGACATAAAAACAAAAAAAAAACACACATATCATTGTAAAATCAATACATTCATCACTTCGTTCAGAAGCCACTAGAGTTAGTAGGTGGACACGGCTAAAAACGTCTGTTTATACCTACGCTAATGGATCAGACAAAAATGTTAAACCCCCCTAGGGATGTGACCAAATATCCGCCTATGGTTACACCACTCAATAACAAAAATAAGTAAATAAAAATATAAAATATTTACCATTATACGGCACACTGTGTATGCAATTTCGCAACATGTTCATATACGGAGCACTTAAACTGTATAATAATATGGATCTCATAATGTTCAGAGTAACACTGTGTCACTATATAATAGTATCCTAATTCAGTGAAACCAAAAGTTAGAGCGAATACCATAACCTAAAAAATAATTTATATAAGTTGAATTAAATATATACAGTATTGAGTATATTATATTGGTTCATTTGCCTACAACAACAATAAGGCTAATATTATTATAGTTCCCTAATAATACATTGAAATTATTTTAATTATTTACAAGTTTATTAAATTTCTGGTTTATTTTTTTATGGATACAAAATATAGGTAACACAAACAAAATCACACAATTGTAAAATAACATCAACAAGACGTAAATATATAATTAATGTAACATAGAATATTCAAATTTAATTATATATTATTATCTATTGTTTTTTTTTTTTTTTTTTTTGGCCCCTTTTGAATATTCATTTTAACATTTAGGAAATAATGAAAAATATATACTCGCGAACAAAAAAAAAATAATATTGAATTGACAATTCATAATTGTGTTTAACACTATTATTAATCTATATAATACCGATTATTATACTAACTCTTTCGTTTATACAACTTAAAAAACATTTCCATTAACTTTACCTATTACATTTTTATTATAGTAACATGTCATCTATGACGTAAATACACAATGCACTTGATGTTAACATGTTAACAATTATTATACATCCAATCAAATAAAACTTACATAATTTCAAGTTGTATACGTTTATAATTTGATTTTAAATGTATACTTTTTTTGGTCAGTAATCAAAAATGATTCCGGTAGTATGTTTTTCTTCGCTCTTGTTTGGAAACTGGCCGTTGAAATGGAATGAAAAGAACCAAAGATACGAGATATGTTATTATTTCTTTTTTACTTCAATTGTTATGTTAGTTAATTTCTGCTATTCGTTTTTTAAACTATTCCATAATGGTATAATAGACGGTTCCGTAAGTCTCACTAATCCGCAATATTTAATAATTGCTTTAATATACTTGAATATTGGTGTTATGGTTTTAAACCGGTAAGTTTAAATGTAAGATAATGTAAATTTAACAGTTACTATGTTTACAAAACTACTAATAGAACAAAATAATTTTTGAACGAAGTATAAAATATTTCTTGTAGGTACATACAATTTAGTACAACTTAACGTCGTCTTATACCGTGGTATTCATCGGAGTAAGTGATGATGTTTTGCCATTTATATTGTACGCATGTTCGCAGAATTATCATTTAAATAGTATACCAAAGCAATAATGTAACGATTTAGCATAAATAATAGAAATACACAAGTATACGGCTGTATATAGTGTTCATATAAACTTTTAAGTAGACTAACTAATTAATTTTCCTGTTCTCCCCCTCATTAAACGACATTTAATACATAATATATATGTTATTATAAATGTTCTTCCTTCAATAAGAATATTATGATCAAAACCGTCCTCAATTACAATCTCTAAATTCGTTTCAAAATAAAAAATTGAAAAAAAAAATCTCGTTTAGTATAAGTATTTAACAATCGAAAAATAATCGTGAAAAACATTTTTCCAAAAAGAATAAGAAAAATAATATATTTTTATTTGCCGACACGTATAATATGTAGGTATATATACCTAAACTTTTCGAGTCAACTACCGATGCAACCAGATCAGTAACACATCGCCTCTAGTTACAGAATATTATGACGCGTTGAAGAAGATAGGCTAAAAAAAAACTTCGCCACAAATAATTTATCATAAACCTAGTATATCGATTTTTTTTTTTTTTTTTTGATTTTGATTTTCGACGTCTGTCATAATACATTTTACTGCTCGTCGCAGGATTTTTCTTTTGAAAATATAAGGGCGGTAGGGACTGAAAAAAAAACTGAAAAAAAAAAACGGTAAAAAAAATGACTCGGGGTGTTAAATCTTTGCGCAGGTTGGTGAACGCCGGGCACAGCGCGAGGTTCGCGGACGAACTGAAACGCGGCTGCGGCCGGACCGTGGAGTCGGGCAGACACCTGCCGGAGTTCTGGCTCCGGACCGTCGGGTCCGCGGCGTACCTGTGCATGTTGCACTACAAGTACCGCGAGTTCACGGACCTGTCGACTGCCGAAATCGTGGCGCAGGCCACGGTGCCGCTGGGCTGTTGCGTGTTCTGCAGCTCGACCATGGAGTGCCAGTACGCGGCGGCGTGCGGCGCGCTCGCCCAACGGTTCGCGTCCGTCAACCGCCGGACCGGCGAGCTGGCCCGCGACCA
>VUJU01000073.1:147162-172135 GCA_009835225.1 Aphis craccivora
CGTCTGGTCAGGCTCGTCCGGCTGTTCAACGACGAGTACGGCGCGCCGATATTCTTAACCACTTCCGGTCTGCTCATGTGTCAGATATACTTCATGAACGACGTCGTATCGGTGGTCGTCGTCAGCGACACGTTCGAAGCCTCGTACGAACGTTACGCGTACGTGCTCGACGCGTTCGGGTGGACGTTCGCGTGGTTCCGGCTCTGGTGGATATGCTACCGGGCCGACGATCTCGTGACGAGGGTGAGCGTATCATCATATATTATATTATATTATAATATGATGGCTGATTGCTGGTAGGTAGGTTATGCCCATCACCCGTCGTCGGTGGGATATACATTTCATGTTTTGAGTTCCGACGCGTCCGGTCGGTCGTATATACCTAACACACGACTACTGCTGCGCGGCAGTCGTCCGAGGCGACGACGATCGGATCGAGTCGTCCTGAGGATGACCAAGTCCATCCGAATGACAAAAAATATTTGTTGAAATTTGAAAACAATAATATAATTATCGATTTTAATATTTTCTTCCTAACCGCGCGTTTGGTATATTTTTGATACCGTATACGAGCATCAACGATTATATTATGTCTGCTTATAATTTAACATAAGTGCAAACTATACGCGGGGGCTAAGCCCCCAAACATATTTTACAGCAGTTGATGAATTATTTAAATTAAATTTTCAACGATCTTATTCTTTTGTGATTGATCATTATAAAGTAGATACGTTATAACTTGTATTTAAACAATAGATATTTATAGTTTATGAATTTCATTTGACAAGTACTTTTTTTAAACTATTTTGTTTTCGTTTGTGCTATATTTGCGTACAGAATACTTTTGATATCGATTGTTCCAACTTAAAAAGTAAAATGTATGTTCTGAAAACATGATGATAGAAGTTAAGTCTGAAAGTATCAAAAAACATCTAAAGAAAGAAATATTTCCTAACTTATTTAAAATTATGTAAGTGGCAATCATATTACCTGAGAGCTCGGTTACATGTGAAAGGTATTTTATATCTATGAAAAGGATGAACACAAAATATGTCCGACCTAACAAACTCAGGACCGATTTACGAACTTAGAAATATTTAAAATCGAAAAAGATATTATAGTAGATACTGAAATAATATTTAACACATTTGCTAAATCCAACAGAAGAGTACATCTTTAAAAGTGTGTTAGGTACATTTTTTTAAATAAAAATGTATTCTATATTATAATATTTTTGTAGTTACTTGTTGCACTAGCCATAATTACCTATAGTATTAATAAAACCATAGTTTTCCTAAAAGTTATCTGGTGTATAATGTATGTTATATATTATAAATATAATTTTGACAACTATTAGATGAAAAAAATACATATATTATATTATATTATACTTATATGTTTGAAAAAATGTATAGTATGTTTTATTATAAATTGTAATTAAGTATGCAGCAGTATACGGTATACCTATATGTTGTATTAAACATTATTTAGGTGTTAATTACTTCCATAAATACCTCATTCAGTAGCTAAAGCTTCAGACCCCCCCCAACAAAAATCTCAAACGCTATTTGCGCCCATGTTTATAAATAGGTAGTAAAAAATCAACCATTTTATTTTTCAACTGTTCATGACTAAATAACGCGTCATAAATTATAACTAATTAATCGACTTTTCAACCAACTACCTAAATTTTTCTTTTCTTTTAGTTTTCTTTTTGATATCAACACTTTAGTACGCGATATAGTGTTGTTTTAAACCTAAAACGTGTAGTATAATAGCTGTTGAAATTTAATCCGAATAAAAAAAGGACCCTAGCTGTGTTTTTTCCCATTAGGTCCGTGTTTTTACGTCACTGGTCACAATACATTGTATTGTATTATTTGTATATTATTCTACTATACATACTAATTATAGTGTATTATACTTCTATTGTGAAAATGAAGGTAAGAATATTGTCTAGGGATTCTTAGGTTTTTATTGGTATTTTATCTTTAAAATTGTAGTGTCTCACATAGTTAACTTACTTTAAAATCAAATTAGGTACCTACCAACAAAAACCCTACGAGATACTTAAGGTAACAATTTTAAATATTATTTAAATTTGATAATTGGTCAAAAGACTCTAAACTTTAAACACAAAATTCTGCTTACCTCAAATTTGCTTTGATACGCGTTTTTAAGACGAGGAAAGAAAATGCGAATCTCGGGTGTGTTCTAGTGTCGCGAAATCACATTTATTCATTATTGTACGTATTAACTTTTTACATCGTACTATAGTTTATAATACAATGAATTATTAATTACAGTTTAAAATATTCTTTTTTTTAGGTACACTTGACAGCAAAAATAATGCTTGAAAATGATATAAACTCGTTCCCAGAAAATGTAAGAAAAATGGTAAGAAATATTTGTTTTATTGGTAAAATTATTATAGAGTTTATTGCTAGTTACTAGTAATGTATTTTTAAACAATCTAGTATCATTAATAATGTAGGCTCTAGATTTTTTAGACCAATTGCTTCATCGTCGCGTGAGGATTACGGCATGGGGGTTCTACGATGTAAATAAGGAATTACTGTTCATGGTAAACATCAATAAAAATAGAATTTTATTTCAGCGCGTGAAGTTTATCAAACAAATTAAAATATTTATTTTGCAGGTGTTGGGTTATCAATTTGGTTTGTGTTTGATATGCACTCAATTTACGACTTCGGGAATACAACTAGTTAATAATATTACGACAGTTCATCAAAATTCCACAACTTCTATGGAAAAGCAGTCATAAAAATTTAGAAAACTACAACTACTAGGTATAGGATATATTTTTCAATAATTACTAACGTAATATTTATTATTTCTTTTTAAAATCAAATTATATAAATTATCAAAATGAACTGGCTATAATACCTATACCCACAACACACATCGTTTCTTATTTGTATATTTTATTTAAACTTAATACGTGTTTATTACCATAAAAACAATAAGATTTCTAATGATGACTATAAATTTCTGAATATTTTTCTGGAAATCTTTTATAGAATTAAGGTTTTAACTAGAAACGATAAAATGAAAATTATTAATTTATATTCGATACCCAACTAAGTTTTTTTTTTATTTAAATCTTATAAATTATATTATAATCTACTACATCAATATCTCACGACGTTACAATGTTGTAAATCGCTAATAAACCACACTGTGTTCAGCGTTGTACAAATAGTACAACTTTATCAAATAATTAATACTATTCCTAAGTTGTTCCGTGTACCTAAACCTCAAACAAGTCATCTCAATCACTAAATTACCTATGATTGATCACACAATATGAATCTACATATAATATATATATTATTGATAAAAGTATAAAAATCTGAAAACTTAAATGTAGAACACTTCCAAAATCTATAAAGCAAACAGTAAAATAGTCTTTTTCCTTTCTTTAGGTACAATTTTGGAGAATAGAACGTTAAAAATAAAGTTTTATTAATTTGATTATTAAACAAGAAAAAAGTAAATACTTTACCATTTTAAATTAAACCAAGTATTACTTACTATTGTTTTTTTCATATAGTAATTTAGACATATAAGAATACCCATCACTCTCGACGTCTTACTGCTGCCCATTAACACGATGCAATTCATTTTTTTATTTTATAAAAATATATAAGATGTTTTTAAAATGCATTATATATCTAACCATGCTTAATATGAGCTTATAAATATATTCTTTTTAAGCTTTCAAAGCATTCCTAAATTCAAATTAATTACAGGTTTTTCAAATATTTGACAAATAATCAGAATATTTAAATAATATGTAATATTCAACGAAAATATGACAAAATAGCAAATGTTATTTTATTAATTTACTTAAATTAATATTATACGTGGGCATTAGATAAAAAATAGTTTTTAATTAATATTCATCAAAAATTTAAAATAAAAAATATAAGTTAATACATAAATACATAATTGATAAAATAAATTAATGTGAATATAAACAAGCCAAATAGGTCTTAATTCACAGTCTATTCTGAGGGAGCGGGTATGTTTTGTACTGTGATCAATTAATATTTACATAGGCAGAATTATTGAAAATTATGAATTAACGATCTAAATTATATCCTGGAAACAAATACAACAGAGTTTTAGCTAATTTCAGATTTACATTCATGGAATAACTCTTTCCTAATTCTGCTCTACATGAAGGACATTGAAACACATTAGCATTGAATGATCTTCTAAGACATCCCTGAAAAACATTAGTAATAACTATTATTAATTAATATTTGTAATAATAAACAATTAAAACCATAAAAACATCTCAAAGAAATAAGTAAATATAAATATATTTTTACTTACTTTACAAATGTTATGAGAACATTCAGTTGTAATTGGTTCAAAGACAATTTCTTGACAACATATACAAGAAAACATTTCTTCAACTCTATCTAAAAATGCCTAAGAATTTAACCCAAACAGAAAAAATATTAGTAGTTTGAAGAATATTTCATAAAATTACACATAGTACATACTTTTTTGCCTTTTTCTAAAAATTCTTTACAGTCTTTCCAATATTTTTGATTGGCAATGTCAGCTGTAATAAGTTTTTCTGCTTCTTTTTCAAGTTTATACAGAATTTTTGTTTTTTTTTTAGAGCAATCAGTGACTTCTTCTTCCAAACACTGTTCATTATCCTCAATTTCAGCGTCCTGTAGTGTTCTTTTTCTTTTAGATCCAGGTAATTTTGATTTTGTGTCGTGGTTAGCAACAGTTGGTATATAATTTTCAGGATACTAAAAATCAAGTAATATTATTTAGTATATTTATTATTTACACTATTTTGCAATATTATCTATAATAACTTTTAACTCACAATTACTTTAAGACCTAATTGCGCTATACGCTTTTTGCCTTGTGCTGTCCAAGGAGCTGGTGTGGGATCATCACGTTTTAGAACAAAACGCCATACAGTGAATCCTGATATTCCAGTTTCAGGATAATACTTTATTACTTTATAAATACCATCATACCTATAAAATTAATAAATGTACAATTTTAACCTTCATAAAATTAATACTATTCAAATTCTTATCAGCAATAATAAAAAAAAAATCAAGTAAAAAATTAATATAATATGAAAAATTCAAAGAAGAAGAAAAAGTACTGAAGAAATGAATATTTTTGAACTTTTAACCATTAAATTAAATGTGTTTCTTGGTTGTTTATTATATTAAGCAAATTATCAATACATTGTCTATCAATTGCATTCTGGTTTATTTATAGAACTATAAACAAAATTAATTTATAATTTTTCTATTATGATTGAAACTATAATTTAATTTACAGTATAAATTAATACATTTTATAAGTCAAATTAAAATTACAAATTGTTAGTTTTTGAATTGTGGATCATTTAGGCCAATTATATTTTTAATTTTGTTATCTCAATTAATGTCAACAATATATTTCAATCATACCGATTTCCCAACTCTGGTGCATATTTTGAATGCTTACAAAGTTTATAATTTCGAACGACTCTAACTGGTTTCCCTTTCTTCCAATCCACAGCTGTAGCTCCTTTTTCACTATCTATTTTTGCATTGCAATTGAGTGCTAAAGCTCTAAAATGTACAATTTGAAAATATTATCAAGAAAATGTGAGTATGAAGTTATGCATAAAGAGAATGTATACCTATTATAACGTGTCAATTCTTGGTCACAACTCTGCAGAGCAGTACGTTTGTTTCCTGACAAATCACGTCCACCAGATCCAGTATACAAGAACTCATCGCCGTTGTCAACATCATCCTCATAACCTCCACTCAACACAATGCTAAATGCACCTTGATTGTCTCTACCATGTATTCCTCCAACAGGAGGACGGTGAATGCCAGCTTCAGATACCTAAAGTAAAATATTTATTAAAACATTAAAATATTACAAAATGGTTTTTTTTCACTTACTTGTACACGAAATAACCATGTAGTCCCAACCTCAACACCAGGAATGGGGCCAAAATGGTTTGATGGCACAATATTACACTTTTTGGTTCTCCCAACACATGCCATACCCTTACCCCAGTCTCTTTTTGATGTTGACATAGATTCTGGTGTCTTTTTCTTTGAAGCTTTTAATTTTTCACCAGCTTTGACAATTTCATTCTCATCATTTTTACATGACGGACAATACCTTAAATATTTTAATGGCACATCAAAACACTTAATATAATAAAACATAAATATAAATAAATTAAAAATCGACTAACCAATCATCACGTGGCATCTCTTTTAAGGGTGGCGTAAGGCATTCCATATGGTAAGGATGATTACATTCATCACACATTAACTGTTTATCTTCATCTTCTTTACCACCACAAATGCGACACCCACATTCCTTACATGATTTGTCTGAATTGTCTTTGCACTTAATACAATACAAAGCAGCCGCTCCTTTTCAAGAGAAAAATATAAATTTAATATTTTTTCTTTAATTATATTTTATTTTTAATTACTCATAACAACAGGTTCAGTTTGCATCATTTTATCATCTTCTGGTGTCCGCTCCGAAAGTAATTGATAGGGTTTTATTCTATAGATGTCATCAAGAAACATCAAATGACAATTTTTTAACACTACATTATCTATCCCAACAGATACATCTCCAATAACATTACGGCCTCTTCTATTAGTTTTTTTTTCTTTTATCAGAACATCATACCAATAACCGCGTTCTTGAGGGTAATCAACATTATAATTCATGAGAACTCTATCATTTACTTTTAAATTTTCAAAAGGCAAAATATCAAAAGCATGAGGCCGTATTTCTTGCAATTGAACTTCGATGGGAGGTTCTTCGGGACATCTAAATAAACATTTAAGATAGTCATAGTAAATAGAGAAAATTGTAACAACAAATATAAAATATTTACCCTAAGATCTCTGCAACATAAATTAGACCATCGTTTTCCACTGGACTTTTAGGATCATTTGGTTTATTTACTACACAGCTATCTTTTTTTATCTTAATTAATTTACTAATAAACCATGATCCATAGGTATAATCTTTTACATCAACATAATCACCAACTTTAAAATATTTGCTTTCCTCAGAATCATCCTAGAAAAAAGAAATAATATAATAGATTTGTTAAGTTAAGGTGACTACAAAATGTTTACTTCATTTGATATTGAACTAGTGGTAGAAGAACAGCTTGGAGTAGGCGCATCTTTTTTTGAACTCATTGTGTCTTTTGATTTTTTTGGAGAGTCTATTTTAGCAACAGCTGCCCTAACCATTAATTGAATAACATCATTTACATTTACGCTATAATCAAATAGTCTATATTGGTCTTCCAGCTGAAACATAAATATCATAATAATTGTTGAGAACTAATACAATTAAAATAATTCATGGCGTAAATATTTAAATGGGTTGTATCACATATCTATAAAAGTAAATAAAAATTTTTTAACAAGTACCTATATTGTTTGAACAAATACACAAGCCTTAGGCCTGTTTCACATGGACGCGTATCGCACACGCGTTTTTAGTTTACATTGATTAAGTTCATACGCGCCACTTCAACGGTGGCGCGTTTTACTCGCCAATATAGCACGTATGAACTTAAACTTAAACTAAGTACAAGTCAACTATAGTGAGTGCTTAAGAAAACCATTCATTAAGTAGGTAATAAGTATTGATTTATTAAATATCTGTGATGTACTATAATAAATAATTAAATATTATAAATATTATAAGTTATAAACCTAAATTATGTCAAATTTTATGAAGTTATGACTCACCCCCTTGGATTATATCAAATTATTAGATTAATTTTTTTGTTGTTAGATGATATTAATATTTTTAAACTATCAATTTACAATTTTATGAATACAAATATATTTTGATAAAGCATAATATTGAATGTAGTAAATTTACTGCTATTTTAGGATCACAATATAATTTTCATGATAGATAAGTAATGTGTATATATTTCATTTGTATGATTACTTATTATACATTAATGTTATGACATACTAACAACATGAGATAATAACTAGAAAAGTTAAATAAAACCTACACTCGTTGCGATAAGAGAATATTATAATAATCTTTATTGTTAGAAGAGTTTGGCCTTCGTTAAACTAGATAATCAAATGTATACAGAGTAATATTCAATGATTGTGTTACAAAACTAATACAAACTTAATACTTTATGCAATACATAGATTTTGAACAAATAAATTTGGATTCTATAATTTATATTGAGTTAATTCAAAACAATGAAAAGTCGTCAATAATATATAATCAAGAAATCATATTTATTTTAAATGCTATGCTAATTTACACTTATAGTACTTATATACTGAACCTACATCAAAACTGTTTATGCATATTTCTAAATGTTCACAGAAATTTAAAGTCATGTATTGCATTAATGACTGTCTAAATACACAATGTTACTAATACCTACATATTGATAATTCAAATAAAATGGCCAGTAAGCATAAAATAAAAACATAAAAAGTGATGTCAGACATCATTAATACATATTATTAATATGCGCATGCCATTGCCATAAAAAAAAACCATATTAATGACAAGCGCTCAATAAGTTGAAATTAAACTGTTTCTGAATCTGAACACATCAGACATTTGAACCAGAAGCAATACATTCTAACAATCAGTCGTTCTTACTTGTTTGCCAGCAAAAAACAATCTTTGATTTTCTGGCTTAATGTTGAATTTTTCTTCAACAAGTTTTTTGAATTCTTTGAGCACTGTTGTCCTGGACGTGGGTATTGTGACCGACACTCCAGTATCCATCATTCTTACTTGCACATACATGACTGCAGCAACTTAACTATTGCTATTAGTGGTATTCAAAAATGTATCTTCAGTTACTCGTTATTGTCACTTCAATGACAGAGGTACTATCCTGCAAATAGTGATCGGTTAAACTTTAAAATCACACGAGTGGCAGTTTTAGGATATAGCTAGGGATGCCTGGCTGGTACAGGGTTACCTAACCTAACCTTGCCTATTTTTTCAAACAAGTGAGCTACATTTGAAATTTTAAATCCCGGGTGATCGACACCCAGGATAATTAAGGTCTTTAAAAGAGATATTATTTAAACAAAAAACAAAAAAAAGATGTTAAGCTCCAAAGAATAATTATTTATTGTTTCTTCATAATAATAATAATTATTTCATATTCTTTTATGTCAGAATTTATCAAACTCTAGTTGATACACTAGATCATTGATGAAGATTAACTCAATTGGTTCCTATTAGAAAAAAGTATTTTATGATGTTGAGCCCGATTGGTTTCCATTTGTGTTCAGGTCAAATAGTTATAATTTTAAATTTATTTTTAATAATTGGTACAAAATATAAATTAGATAGCATAAAATATAAATGTACCTACATTCTATAATAACAATACATTGTTGGAGATTTAGTAAACTATCGCTGATACCCCAAATGATTAAGTCAACAATTGCTAGATGGGCATATCGTATATACCTTATGTATGTATGAAAATAAAGTTAGTGAACATTGTACAGTCTCGAATAACACATTGCTATTTAAAGTTAATTTACGCTTCTACATTGATTGTATTTTAACTTATATTTTTTTTTTTAATTTTAATTGTTTGTGAGTATGGAGTTTATGTTCAGTAAAAAGAAAACTAAGTTGTTGATTATTCTTTTTAAATTTTAACCAAGAATACTTTAAAGATGATAGTCCTAAACCTATAAAATTGAAAAGGAAAATGGGCATAATTAAATGTGAACCAATTCGGTTACGTTTACCTTAATAAAATACCCTTTTCAAACAGAAACCAATTCAGCATGTGGGATTGGGCCTCGGAAACCAATTCAGTACCAGCTTTATGATGTTACACTTAGGTAAAAGTATTTTTTTTTTTACAACACAAATAATAACGACATGAGTAAATCATATAAATGGATTAGTAAGTATAATAAAAATCTTCATTTGAAAATTGAATTATACCCGACAAAAGAATTTTCTAAAGAATTTTCCGTTCATAATTTTTAAAATGAACTTTTGTACATATTAGGAACAAATACCTATAGTGAATATTTGTTTAACATTAATATATGTATTATATTATATACCTACTAACATTGATTATCAATGCTTCTAGTAATATACTAATTCTCCTACTCTGATATATTGTAGGTAAACTTATAAAAGCTCAAATAAAAGTAAATACCATTATGCACACACCTTCAATTATAAGTTAATGTGTACTAATGAAAAACAAATATGAATTTAAATATTTGTTATTGTTTTGAAAAATGTTTAGCCCCTCTTCCAATAATCAAAATAAAATCAGGGATACGATCGACGAATTATTCCCTTTTACCTGTTTTCACGAAATCCAGTTGAACATTATTGTTCTTCGTCAGGACACAATCAAATAAATATACGAAACGTGAAATGCTAGCGGTACTGCGGTAGACTCAGTGGACAGGGACGAAAATGGCGACTAACAAAAGGGCAGCTTTGGCGCCGGTGAGGCAGTGGCCAGTGAATCACAGAATAAAACAAACAAAATTATAACACAAAAACGATTTTGGCGGGACGGCGAGAATTGAACGTAGTAATCCGCGCCAAAATGGTAAACCTGGTAAACGTAAACTGACAACACGGGTACAACTACTACGACTAGGTACTGATTATAACATAGTCATGCTGTACGCGTTATGAGTTTATGACGGTGCAGCTTATGACACGAAACGATTACAGGCAACAGGCTACAGCCGACGACTACAACGGACTTTTTAAATTACGTTCGCAATTGGCCAATAACGAGTCTGATAAGTGATAACCTGTGAATTGTGATGAATGAAATGTCAAGTGATAGGTACTAACCAACTACAGTCCAATTTTTTTTTAAACTTTTTTTTTTATTATAAAATGTTGACCTAAATGCTTAGATTATATTGTTATATAATATACAACTATATTAATAATTTAGGTGCAATACTTACAAATTTTTAAGCGATGACAAAAGTATCTAATATTCAAACTATACATTTAGCTAGATAGCTAAATACTATAATAGTTTTTTTTACAGTAACTAGTATAATATAGTAAATAATATTATTAATATTAAGGTAGTGTGTTTAGTGTGATATGCACAAAAGTGAATAATAGATTCATAATAAGTTCATGGTATTAACTATTATGTATTACAGTAGAACGCGGTTAACTCGAAATCGCTGATATCTTGAACCTTTTCCCCGGTCCCTAAAATTTTCTATTTAAACAATGCAAAAATATAACGTTTAACTCAAATATTTTAGTGAATAACTCAGTTTCAATTTTTTATTTGTACATTTTTAAAATTATACATAGGTATATAAATAATAAATACACATGCACATGTTATAATGTATAATAAATAGTAAATACATAGTAGGTAGGTACTGTTTTAAATAATTTACATATTTTGAAATTTCATTTTTTTGATTACCTACTCTTATTCATATCCAACAAGTGTAGAAAATGAACATAATATAAACATTTTATAGAAAATAACATGTATCTACTTTAACATTAATTACAACAAAATACCAAAACACATTTTTAGAGTAATATGTGTAATTATTTTGCATGTGATACTTTAATGCCGTAAAAATGTAAATGCCACACTCAAAAAAATTCAAATTGACTTGGTAAAATGGTAAATGTCTTTTTATATTATAAACAAAAAACTTATAAGGGTTTCTTGTATTTAAATTTCTTATCGACGTTTTTAAAAAAAAAAAAAACAAAAACTTAAAACTGACAAGCTATAAATGTCCATAAATAGCTCAACATGGAAACTTCAAAAAATTATAGTGGGTAAAAATGATTACATAAACACTTCGAGAAATTTTCAATCACCTACCTAATGGACAATGGTTATAATATATAATCATTTGTTATTAAGGATACACCAATCAAACAAAATACATTTTTTTGAACACCAATTTTGCATAAAAAATTGTCCTTAATTTATTGTTTATTTACTTCTTTCATAATGTTCTATTTGTATTATATAATATGCAAATTGTTGCCATAATTAGTTAACTGTATACGTACATTGAAAAAACTATAAAATCCAATTATTATGTGAACAATTCTTTTTATTATTAAATTTTGCTACATCATTATGCATAGCATATAGCCAACAATATAAAAAATCTTAAGGCAAACTAATATATTTATATAAAATATACTACTTTATAATTCATTAATTAAATTATATTTTAATTCTATTTAACCTATGCTATACAGTCATATTGACTATCCACGAATTCCATTTGTGTAAATAATACTTTTATATGTAGTGTGTACTGTTGATGTAACACAGCAAATATTTTTTATGTATTCCCCTATCTTATCTATGTACTCAATTGTTTGGCTAATGTTTTAACCACTTTCATTTAACCATTTAGTACTATTTCTAAACTAGAACTTTGGGCAACATTGATTAACCTTCTCAGTTTTAAGAATACTCAAGCTCCCAATAAATAATATTATTAAATCCAACTTCTGGTTTCAATAATCTTTCATAGACTTAAATTTACCTTAAAAAAGATACCAATAAATAAACCAAGTACAAATTATTTTGGAATATTAAATATTATATTGAATATTTTAGTTATTTTTGAAATACTTAACAATAAAAATCAGTTGATTTATTTCAGAAATGTATATAGATATTAAACTTGAAATAATAGTACTATTGTATTTTTAATGCCAAAAAGGATAATAATATATTTTCAAATAAAATTTACTTAGAAAAGAATATCAATTAAACACAGTTAAAAGAATTGTTGTACCCAAATATGAATTTCATATTAAAAAAAAATTTTAACCAATAATAGATATACTTTGAGAAGTCAGTGCAAATTTTAATAAATAAACAAAACAAAAAAAAAATTAAGTAGATTCTCATTCAAAACTCCATTATTTGATCAAAAAGCTGAAAAATAAATATACATTTAGGTTATTGAATTGTTAATTGTAATTATTAAAAATTTTACTTTAATTTATTAATATTACCTATAAGGATATCCATGTGCTTTTGATTTAAATATAGATAAAATAACGCTGAATAAAAATACAACCAATGCTAAACCGCCAACAGTCATTATTTTACGTGTCTTAGAATCTGTTTTCTTTGTATAAGAATCAATCATTATCACAGCTCCAAACACCAATATTGTATCTATAGAAAAATTAAGGAAAATTGTATTTGTTTAAACATAAATTGTCTACTTATTACAATATTTATTAATTTTTTTTTATTAAATATGTATTTTTACAACTAACTAAACGTAAAAAGATTACAATTATAGTTCCTAAGATTGCTAAGAATATGCTAAATACCTTAAAGAAAATAATGTGTATATAGGCTAATTTGTATTGACTTCAGTTTAAGGATTTTTGAATAAAAATATACAATCATCAAATATTTTTATAATAAAGCTATCAAAAAATTGTATAATACATTCCATTTTCACATGATAAAAATTGTAATTTTTGTGGAATTCATTATTTACATTTTAAATAATATTAATTATCCAATCTCTTATTACAAAATTACTTTATTTCAATGCTTTTCATTTATATTTTTTGTAGTTAAGTATAATGTATTGTCATTTTAAGTTTATTATCTTTAGTAGTACCTATTTAAACAACTAGTCAATTTTACATATTAGCAAATACTATATTGTGGCACAAAAGATACTATTGAATACAATAGTACAGTGTTAAATAAATTTATGTTCAACAAACTATTTGAAGTTTGTTTTTAATAACAAGGGCTAATCCAAAAAAAATTAAGGGATGTTCTAGATTTTAACTGTCCAAGCTAATAAGTAACTTTACTGGGTCATTAATATTATTGAATTTAAAATAGGTTTTTACCCTATGACTCAATCCAGGAAATTTTGTTTAACAATGGAATATTTTATATATAAGTGTTAAATATACATTATGTTCACCAATTTAGGGAACACTGAATTTCTCGGCCAGATTTTTTTTTAGAATAAATTGATTTTTTTTACAAACTGGTGTTATATTAATACACGTTTTTTGGTACATTTCAAATTTTTTTGAAATTTTGGTCAGCGCATGATTAGTAAAAACTTTGAACATCACATTCAGATAAGCCTATTTTTTTTTTTTAGCAATTTTGATGTATCAACTATGGTTCTAAATTCAAAATTGACTGAATAAGAGCCATGTCAATTTTAATAAATAATAAATTTTTTTTATTATTTTATAAAATTTATAAAATCATTTAAAATTAGTTCTTATTGGTTTCTTTTTGAATTATTGTACGTTTTTTTTTTTTAGAAGTGTTATAATTTTATACTCATATTTTGATAGTCTTATTTATGACACTTCTATAAATAAAATACTACCCACTATATTAATAACATACAATTTAAAACATTTTTACAGAAAACTAAATTGATTTTGATTTAAAAGTATTTTAATCATAGCAATTTAGAGAATTACTAAAAATTTAAAAAAAATTTTGTTATATTAATGTAGTATGGATGTTCCTCTTTTTAATCCACACACTGTACCATACAAAATGTTAAAAAGGATACTCAATATAATTATGATGTATGTTTCAACAATGAACTGTCCTTGTGAAGAGTTGTGAATATATGTAATAATGCCTTGTTGATTACGATGCATTAATGGTGGCCCTCTTATATGATTCCACATTTGTCCAGAAATCATATTTAAACAGAATAGCTACAAAACATAGTTTACTATTTTTTTGATTAATAAAAGATTACAAAACACTTACCACAGAAAAAACTCCCCATAAATTTTTATTGAAAAACATTTCCATATTATTTCGCCTGACATATAAAAATGATGAGCATATTGCAAATAAGACAGATAAAGCCAATGTACTTGAATAATTTGGTGGTCTGAATATTCGTATCTAAAATAAGCAATTTAATTCATATAATTATAAATATTATGTAAGATTAAATCAATGAATAAATATACAAAATCTATTATTTAATTTATAAAAAAAAATGAAATTTAATAAATTAGCACGTTGACTACATATGTCTTTTTGCAGTTTTCATTTAGTGCATATACCACTTTTCTATACTTTTCTATAAGAATTTTATCCTATTTAGTCAAACCTTCAAACCGCAAATAAATACATATTTTAAAACACGCGTTTAACAACGCTAAATATTAAATATTAAATAATAAAAAAACAACATTCAGCAACGCGTAGAAAATAATAAACCATTTACTTAAAATATATATTGGACGCCAAATGGCGTTGAACGCGTTGCTGAATGATCCTCATGACGCCAATTGGCGTCAGTACGCAGTCAACGTGTTAGGACATATTGGATATTTATCATCCATATAAAAGTAGAAGTATACTAACTTGTACGTCAGTTCTTTCTTGTATCCATTTTGCAATCATTTCTGATGCAAAACCAACTCTTTGTATATCCATTGTATCTAAAGGTTTTGGTTTACCCTTTGCTGGAAAATGCATGAACACTGGAGCAGTATTAATCCGCAACTATATCAATAAAAATATTGATTAATTAATTATGAAAAAATGAAAAACAATAATACATAGTAACAAGTAATAACCATTTGAAAAATGTCAGCTCCCTCATCAAAGTCAACAATTCCAAAGTATAAAGGACTTTCAGTAAGTCTATGAGAGTAGCGATATGAATTAGCTACAATTATAAATTCATCACTGGCATGCCTAAAAACATAATAATTGTTTTTTATGTTTTCAATACATACAAAAATGTAAGGAAAAATTACCCGCATATTGAACATTGTCTATGAGATGCCATTGCTGTGAACATAATTATAACTGAATAGTTTCTTGGTGGTGATTTGACAAATTCCTTAAACTTAGGACCATTAAATTTAACCAAAAATTTCTTTTGGTATAAATCATTTAGCTGCTGTACTTTTTGATCAAGGCTCTAAAAGACAAAATTATATAATAATTAATAAAATTTGATAATATTTAACATAAGATTGGATTGTAAACTCCTCTAGATATTACATATAGGCAGGGCTAGGATTTATATGCAACAGCATGTTTTTTTTGCGACTTCTGGTTATTGATTTTGTCAGTAATGTCCACGAATCACTTCATGATGAGATAGATGGTGGTGTTTTTATTTTGCATGTTTTTGCATATTTTAGATAAAATGTATATTATTGCATATATTGAATTAAATGAACATAATTGCATATTTCGATTATAATACTGTGAAAAATGCATGTTTTATAGTAAATTTTGTATTTAATTCATTTATATTCGACAATTAAAAAAAAAAAAACATGTTGTCGTAGCATGTAACACTATTGAATGTGAATTATAAATTTTATTTCTCAATTATATTATATAAAGACAAACTTTTATTGCATACAAATCCTAGCCCTGCATATAAGTATAGATATATATTAGATATTAGTGATATTAGTTTAATCATTGTTATATTATTTATTCACGGTATGTTAACAAATAGTTAACAAGATATTTTAAACAATAAATTATTTATTCTTTACTCCAGAGACTTAAAATTAAAGATGAAAGTAGTATAATTAATATTTAGTTTGGAGTCTGAAATTCTCAAAGATTATCTAACAGTTATTGTTATTTCAACTCTTAATGGAGAAGTTATAGATTTAACTTACTTATCAACAATTTGGACCAAAATTATAGGAAATCAACAATATATGTACTGTTTGTTATTTCTCAATGTAAAATAAGAATATTTAGCAAACCACTAATTAAGAACAGTTATCAGTCAATATAATAATATCATGTATGCTATTTAAAGTTATAATTTTTTATTAATAATGAGTAAATACTACATATATTAAATAGAATATTTTTTTCCAATTTAATGAATAATTTTTTCATTAGATATACATTATTGATTATTGAAGTTTATTAGACCTCGAGGTCCTATTGTTTGCTGATGATGCTCATCCAATTACTTTAAATAAACAAAGTATTAAATAATACTATTTTGTTGTATATATTTTGTATAGAACACAAATGTTGTAAAAATATTTATTGATAGTGATTGATTCCAATTAAATTTCTTCAGAAACATTTAGAACCTATTGAAAATATGATATTTTGTTAAGATCTTACCTTAGGACGCTCTTCCCTGGCGCTTTCGACCAAAGAATTTAAAACAATAAAAGCACAAAGAATAGTTTTTAAATACATTTTAAAAGATTTGAGAATCCGCGTGAATTACAACAAAAAATACATTCTGAATTTCTGACACTGAATAACTAATGTTAATCCAATAAATTGTATATGAAATACAATTTATTGAAAAATAGAATATTTAAAAAAAATGAATAATATATATAATGTACCTCTATACCTACGTCCAATAGCCTATAGGGTATAAACAAATATATTAAAATAAAAATGTAATGACGTTGACGTTATGATAAAATCACAGCACAATTTTCTTGCCGGTTTGATAACGTCATGTCATCAAAAAAGTACTGCCAACTAAAATTTTTTTGATAAATTTTATTTGTTGTCGCCGTAGAGATAATCATAGATAACATATATATTATATAGCATGACTAAATAGATCTATTTTGTCATGTGTTAAACCGTTTTAACCCTATTAAACAGTGCTATTTTTTTATAACTACCAAGATTTTAGATCTATGGTCAATTAAAAAAAAACTCACTGCTCAGAACTGAACCTTAATAAATGATACTAATTTAATCAAGGTTCTCTAGATTTATCTATAGGATATAGCTAATAAATTTGGTATGTATTAACCACAATATATGCAATTAGACAACATACAACATGTAGATATTTATATTTCATAATGAAAATTAAATACTGAAATCGTTTTTCTTTTGTGTATTAGGCATGGAATATGCCGATTATGGATAGCACTCAATTGCGTTTAGCGAATTCACTCGCAAATTAACTGTGAATGTCTAAATGTCTCGTGCGTGTATGAATACAAATCCGAATATCCGATTACACTATTTAAACTTTAAAGTATTAACTCGCTCAGACGCAAACATAAAGCGTAAATTAAAGAGGAATTTTTACTCTGTACTCGTTATCCAGTTTATTCGCTACTTCAAAATTAGCTCAATCCTATGGACTAAGACGACAAAGTCACCTATAGTCACCCACGAATAAAGTTGACTACCGGCCTACTTTTGTTGCTTAACTCTAGCTATTTCACTTTTTGGGAATTAGGAAGGAAATTGCGTAGTACCTATACTCGACAAGGCAGAAAAATCTCTTAGTTAATCAGTTGATACGGCAACTCTGATAATATCTATCTTAAACCGTGTTGACTGTTGGCTAGTAATAGAATTCATTAAATGTAATCGTACTTCGTGCTTACAAATTAAAACTTTCTATTCATTGGCAGTGATCGGAGGGATGCTTATTTCCCTCTATTAATTTGTTTGAAACTCCCAAAACTAAAAAAAAAAAAAAATTCTGATACCGTGTATAATAATTTAATGGTCCAAAAATGTATTACAAATGATAGATGTATTTGCATTATAACAAAGGACACTGTAGAGTGTAGACAATAAAAAAATATGTATTTTAAAATAATATGATTGATGATCTTTAAAATAAAAATTCTAAAATTCAAAACTTAAATAAATGCTAATTACTAAATAATATACAATACATAATATAAATATAGTCAAATCTTTATTACAGAAAAATAACACATTAACCGTTTTATGCTCAGTGAATAATTCTATATTTCTCTAATAAATTTCTTAAGACGGATATTTATGGTAAAAAACTAAATAACATAAATGAACAACTACTTCCAATTTCCATATTTTTTAACTATGATTACTGTATAGACGTATAGTGTATGCACTATGCACCTATTGTCACGCCCTCACGTTCTTATAATATAACTTATAAGACCGTGGGTATTGTTTATTATTTATGATAACGCTTTAAGTACCAACTACCAAGTAACGAAGAAAACAATAAATTATTACTGACTGTCATATTTTCATCCAAATATCATCTAAATTATTCAATAAATCTATTTACTATTATAGTATTATTCTTTGGTATTATCATAGTATACACTATACTATAAAGTATAAGGTCTATGGGTATTATACATTTTCTTCAAGGTGGATATAAATATTAAATATATATATATCCATCTTGATTTACTTGAGGTTTATTCATTACTCTAAGGTTTATCACTTTACCTCAAATAGTTAAATTAATAAATTATTATTCAAAAAGATATCTCATTTTATTCTTATCTATTTAGTATTTACATAAATATCATAGAAAAGTAAGTAATAAGTATAGTAAAGTATACTTAAATCGTGGTCCATTTAAATAGTATATATTAATATGTATCTGTGATTTGGTACTCTAGTCTAAGTGGATTATGGACCATAACCAAATAAGTTATAGTCAAAATATGCTAATGTATTATCTAATTCTAGGTAGTAATCATTTACATCCAAGATGGTAATAGTGATACCTATAAATGATTAACTACATTAGTAAATAAGTATAATATTTGGTACGTCCTATTATTGTCTAAAATAATACTCAAGTATTTTTATATGTTAGTTAAAACTATATAATTTTACTAGCATAGTAGCATAGCATGGTGTCACAGTATTTACTCAATTTTTATTTTTTCATGACGTATTTGAAACATATAAATAACAATTTTTCAAAATAAGTTTATTTTTCGTTACATAGTTTGAATAGGTACAATAATATTTTTGTTTACTGATCCAAGTTTAACCCTTTTGACCTTATTTTGTTTACGTAAAAGTTAAAAATCGTGTATATAAGTATAACCTAACCTATCCATTTTAGTTAAGAGTGAAGAAGTTTTACGGATGCAATTATTGTTAACTATTTTTATTTGTATCATAAATAATTAACACTCATTACAATAGTTAATATGACAATTAATAAGTTTGATTATATATACAGAAAATTGTTGCTTACTAAATACTTTGTGAATGGTTGGGGTGATCCTGAAAAACTTAAAAGGTGAGTAAACTTTAATAATATCCTTATAAAAAATAAATTTATGATGATTTTACCAAAATAAATAATCTTATTGTTTTAACTTATAAGTAAGACTCATATACTATAATTAGTTCATTTTTATAGGTTTTTTTGTGGCTCTTTTTTCTTATTACCAATATTAGTATATTATATTATTATAATACAGTTTTAAATAAATTGTAAACAAGCTAACTGTTTAATCTCTTGTAAAAGACAACACCTATTATTTTATTATTATTTTTTTAATTTACTTCTTAAAGGTATCCCCACCGTGAGCTAAGCTAATTAATATTAATGCATTTTATATTAAATGTTGGAATATAATGTATAATACCTTCTATTTTTTAAATAATAAAAATATAGATAATTTATTGTAATTTCTAACAAATTATTTTATTATATGAATATAAATTATTATTCAAAACAAAATATTTACTTTTTAAGCATATGTTGATTATATAAGTTAGGTACATATAAAAACAAATATAGTTTTAATAGTACATAATAATATAATACAATTTTCTTATAAAATTATATTTAATACTCTTATAGTTAAGTCCCATCACTGATAATTTTTATTTTAATAAATTTATTAACTTATAATTAAGTAATAATTGTATATTTGTTTTAAATATATTTAATATTTTGCATTATTATTATAGTTTGTTTCAGTTCCGAAATCATATTATAGATCGAGACTCTTGTTTCAAACTTGTATCATCTGATTATCCTGTAAAAATTATTAAAGTAAATAATTAATCATAATTAACTAATTCTAAAATACATATTGAAGTAAAATAATAATTATGCATTTTAGAAAAAGGAAGATTCCGATTCCATAACATTAGAAGGAGTATTTCAATCACCTTTTTCGTATTATCTTCCAGATATAGTGCCAAAAGAGAGTCACCTTGCTCATTTTCAAGTGTTATTACCGAAAAAATGGCCATCCAAAAATGTAAAACCTATGTGTGTACATATGGCTGGTACAGGAGATCAAGTAATTTCTTTACTTTTAAATATTAAAAAAAAAAAAATTAAAAAACAGGTTACTCAATAAATTCATAGCACACAATATTAATAACTTTATTTAATTCAATATTTAAAATATAATATAAATATACCTAAATAAATAAATATAAAATTTTATTTAAATATTTTGTTTGTGGTAAATTTAGTATTATTGGAGAAGAAGAGCTATGTTAGCAAAGCCACTTTTAAAAGAAGCAGCAATTGGATCAATCATATTAGAAAACCCCTTCTATGGAAAAAGAAAACCAAATAATCAAGTGTTAGTATACTATTTTATACATAATACAAGACTTTACCATTTTTAAGCTTATTATGAACCAGTATAAAATGATAGATTTTTAGATAAATATTTATTTTATTTTTTAACAGATTATTGTTCTTTTTTTTGTGCATAATTTTCACTAAAATAGTGGTATATTTTAAATTTAAATTTAGAATTATTTATTTCTTATTCTTATTATCGCTTAATTAAGATGTAAAATTTAAAAATTGGCTTAACACTATTTTAACAAAATTAAAATTAAATCAATCTTTTTTCTCAACAAATCTTATAATTATAGTATTCTTAAAAAAAATATTATAAACTTATAGTATTTATTATTTTTTAATATTTACTTTATACATATATTATTTATTACTACATTTTTTAGATAAGTATAACTTTAATTTATACTTTGAGGACCTAATAAATGTTATCAAGTATATCACTAATAAACAATTTATAAATTTAATTACAAGTCACAACTATAAAATAATTTTAATACACATTGTGACAAATACACTTACCTGACAAATTAATTTTTTTTTCTGCTTTATTCAATTAATCTATAAACCATTACAGTAATCATTCAAAATTATTGATAATTAAAGCATATAACATTAAGTTTATAATCCAAATGGTCATTCTAAATTATAAATAATACTTTATTCTATTTATTTTTTAAAATTGAATTTTGCATAATTTTCACTACCTAGTAGTATAATAATATTACACAATATTTGGAGACATTTTCATTTTAAATTATCTTAAAAGTATAGCAAGCTATTTTGATAATATAAAAAAAAAAAAAACTATACGACTTATACACAGTGCCGTAACTAGAGGTTGGTGACATGGGCGCATTTGAGTTAAATAAAAATGTTTTTTTTTTTTTTTTTGTAACTTGGTTTTAAGACGCAATTTTTAAAAAATATGGCAGTATTTTGATTAATATTAGTAATATTATTATATTTAAATAAAAATTATAAATACTTATGAAATAAAACAAAAACAAGCGCCAAAATAAAATTCGCTAAAAGCGCCATAAAGGGTAGTTACGGAACTGCTAATACATTAATATTATATCCTATATATTAGGAATTATTTACTTTTTTGGTAGTGATTCTTTATGAGCTGTGTGAAAATGATAATTGTATGATGATCATTATTTATTTAGTTTCTTTACTTGAAGCATAATCCAATCATACATATTCACATTTGTATTTGTTTACAGTAGGTCTATTTTATGCAATGTCTCTGATATTTTTGTTATGGGAGGTTGCTTAATATTGGAATCCCTTGTATTATTTCATTGGTGTGAACGTGAAGGATTTGGACCAATTGGTGTCACTGGTTTATCGATGGGAGGCCATGTAAGTTTTTTTTAGTAAATTTATTATATATATTTTTAATTTTAAAAATGAATAAGCATTTATTATTAAATAATTGCAATAATAATTTCATTGTTAAATTCAATTTTATTAACCAAAACCAAACTACTAAACCCGATATAAATTATAAATATACAATTATTGTTATATTTTTTGTGTAACAGATTTAAAAAATGTAGTTTAAGGTCAAGAATTATAATTAATTTTATATTTATAATTTATGGTTTGTAGTATTTAATTTCCTAAATTGTATATTTTTAGTTGATTTTAATATTTTTTAGATGGCATCATTAGCTGCTGCAAGTTGGCCAAAGCCAATTGTTCTTGTTCCTTGTTTATCTGGTACAACAGCTTCTGGAGTATTTACAGAGGTTATTATTATCATTATTTTGTAAATACCTATATAATATATAAAATATCTTTCTATTCTCATACCTTAATAAAATGTAATTGTTAATATTTTCAAAATAAATTTAAAATGTTTGTGTCCGTGATACACAAATTTATGAAAATTATTTGATATTATTTAATTTTTATTAAGTATTAAATACTTATGTAAAAAAAAATCCATTGAATTATGCAAATGATAAATTCTAGATAAATGATAGAAAATCTACAAAAACATAATTAGTTATAATTAATTTTAATAATCTATGAAATAAATCCAAAATATAACAACTTTTTTTATTTATAGATGTATAAATAATATTTCATAAGTTATTTACATTAGCCATAACTCATATTATATAATTATTTATTTTATTTTATATATTTTAATATAGGGTGCTATAAGCTGTGCTATTGATTGGGATTTACTTGAAAAACAATATAAGTCAAATTCTGTGTATAAAAATGAAGTTGGAAACATCGATAACGAAGTCAACAAATTGAAAGTAATTATTTATATTTATTTATTTTTAAAATTATTTAAAAATAGATAATTATTTTCATTTTCATATATTTTACAATTAAGTAGGTAGGTAGTAATTTAAAATCTTTGTATAAGAATATTTTTTATATACTTATTATAAAAAATTTTAAAACTAAAACTCTGAAATAGAATATAAAGTTAATTATTAATTCAAATTCTGAAATAACTCCACCCTTTCATGAGCAACTTTAAAATTGTAAATGATTCTTTAAATACTCATGCAATCTATACTCTATTTTTATCATTTTTAAAACACCATAATCAATCATATCACTTAATTAAAATTTTTAATAATAATAATAATGTTTGTATACCTTTAAATATCTTTTATATGTTTTTAAATAAAAATTTATCTGCTAGATTTTAAATCTCTTAATTAATATTAATCCTCTGGTCTACACTTGATTTAGACCCACTTCAGGCTATAAATATGAAAATATAAATATTATGAAGCTCAATCTATAAATATTTTTATTTTATTAGTATTTAGTTGTTATAATTATATTTATCAAAAATTATTTTAAAGCAAATACTCTTACAATATTATAATTTAACTTATAAATATTAAACTATTTAAATTCTGAATTTAAAATAATTTCTTTAATTTCTTATTGTATACTTAACTCAGAACTCAGTTATTCTAACTTAATATTTAACATTATATGTATAAAAAGAAAAAAAACAGAAAATTTCAGATCCTACTTGTATTTATTGTAGGAAAGTAATGGTATTGATAATATAATGTATATTTATTATTGAATTATCTATATAGCATATTATGATCTAAAAATAATAATAATAAAAATAAAAATAATAATAATAATAATAAAAAAGCGGGCAAGTGAGTACTGCTCTGCTGTACATTAGGTGCCGTGTAGATCACTATATATTGTAGGACGGTTAAATTTGAATCCAATGATAATTATCATTGTATACGAAAAACGATTCTGAAAAAAAGATGATTTGTCAGCCTAGGATATAATTTTCAGTGGTTGGTAAAAAAGGTGATTTATGTTTTAATGTCCTGAATACGTCAAAATTTAAGTTATTTTATAATTATCGTAAGCTAAACTTATGAAAAACCTTGTATTAAATTTTCAACTCTTAGATACTTATACAAAAATATTTTTATGAATTATACCTACAAAATAATTTGCAAATACTCATGGTTTTGACGAATTTTTGTCAATATTTGAACTTCAAATGCTAATAAAAAAAAATTGTG
>VUJU01000073.1:179386-194659 GCA_009835225.1 Aphis craccivora
CGAAAAATTATATTTTCCAACGTATATCCCCTCCTAAACAAAATCTTAAATATGCCACTGGATGTAAGACACTAATTTTGTTATTTATGTTACCAATATATTATACAAAATTGAACAAATTACTCTGTATAACATTATTTTTTATGAATATGTATAGTATTTTTGTATAGTAATATTACATTTGCCTAAACAATATGTGATCCTTATTATTTTATATTCAGAGGAGGAACACATAAGTTATAATTTGTAAAAATGTTTTAATAAATAAAAATACTATTAACCTTTTGTATAATAATAAATATGTTAGTCATTAATACTCAGATTTGATGGTATTTAAATAAGTAAAAATATTCTTAGTTATGAAAAAAAGTTCATGCATTTGCATGTTTTTTACCAAACAATCCAATTGCTCGATACAAATTAGAGTTATAATTTGACAAGTTATAATACAAAGTTTTATTTTTTATACTTTTAACCTCCCAAAGTTCTAACTAGATCCAATTTGCTACCTGAATCAACCCATAGTTAAGAATCTAAACATTTATACTACCCCAAAGTGCTATGATAAACATGTATACAAGAAATACCTCTTAGAATCTAAAATCTTATATTATATTTTATACAGTTGTATTTATAAATTATAAATTAAATCTATATTTTTGAATTTATAATATGTCGTTGCTTTTTTTTTTGATTAAATAAACCATATAATTTGTCATCCAAGAAATCATCTCAATCAAAGGCATACGTAGGAATTCGTCAATAGGGAGGGAATATATTTTAATTTTTTTAACTTTTTTTTTCGTTATCTGATAAGTATTAAACTGTTATACTGAGTATTATATTTTTAAATTATTAATCTATGCAATCTATGAATATTAATTATTTTTAACTAAAAAGTAAGTTTTATTTTTATACTTTAAACCCTCTAAAATATCACCTAGATTTAATTTGTCACTATAAAATTGAAAAAAAATTGTACATCCCCAAAAGTTGACAATAGACAGATCAAGAACATGTCCTTGTTAAATCAATACATTCATGATTCATTGTTCTGCTCAAAATCTTAAAAACTTATCCAAGTTCTTTAAAAATATTAAGATGCCTTTAAACTTGATTGAGTTGTCCATAATTTAACTGCTTCCAATGAATGTTTTGTTATTAAAATGTATTAACAATAAAAATAGAAAACAAATTATGTAAGGATAACCTAACCTAACCTTTATAGTAGTAAACTAGTTTTAAATACACTAAAATACTAGAATAGGTAACACCATTTCTCATTTAGCAATTATCATAAGAAAAAAAAAGCTTCAAGTTGGTTCTTGATACCTACTTTTTAACTTTCAAAAGTTACATACATATTACATATACAATGGCAGATTGGGCCACTGTGCTACTGTGAATTTGCACAGTGGCCTGGTATAATATTATATTCATTGGGCCGATACAAAATAACCCAACATGTATAGTAAGTATTTATATTATCTTCTTTAAATCAAGACCCACTTGAAGCATTCATGTTAATGCCTATAGAGAGATATATTAGAAGCTATTGATTTCAAAGAAATACTGTATATAGTAAAAAAATCTTCATCATTGATGAACCAGATGTTATTGGCTTAAAGACCAAAGTGAATTATGATATTATATTATTATTAATTTTAAATTTAATATTTATGTTATAATTGAAAATTATGTGTTAATAAATAGGTAGTTACTTTTTAAATTTGTTTTCTAATTATTATAGATGCTACAGATATACATATTATATAATATACGAACTGTAAAGTTAAATATAATTTGTTAGTTCGTTGCAGATATTTTTTTTTTATTTATATAAAAATAAAAAAATGTTTAATTGTTTCAATTCATATTATTGAACAATGATCTAAAACCTATTTTTATAAATTATTTTTGAGAACATTAGTAAAAAGAAAAATTTAACTTAAATCACAGTATCCAAAATTCTAAACATGTTTTATTTAATCGATAAATTTGAAAACTAAAAAATATGAAGATGTAAAATGTTTTTGTAGTTGGGTGTTGATTATGGTTAACGCTAGGGTCCAATTTTTTCAGAATATCGGGCCGATTGGGTTCACATGGTGTACATATATATATATTATATAGGTATGATTTTTTTAGATTCTGAACGTCGTTGACGAAGTTTTTACAGTGAACGAAGTGATTAATGTAATGACTTTACAATGATGTGTTTTTATTTTTTTATTTTTGTGTTTGTCACCACGTTTTTGAGCAGTAAAAGTGCTTCGATTTTAAAAACTGAGCCCTGTTTCTGATAGGAAAGTGAATCTAGTTAGTACTTTGGGGGGTCAAAAGTAAAAAATTTCCAATAGTTTTCAAAAGCGTCAAGAAAAACCCTAAAAAAGTAACAGGAAACTGGAATTTTTAAGCAAAACCAGTTTTCGAACAAATCGATTTTTTTATATGGTTGTAAATCAAAAACTAATCACTGTAAATACTTGAAATTTTCACCAAATGTTTATGTCAGTGTTATCTATATAGTACAGTTAAATTTTCAAAAACTGTTGACGTTTTTTGAGTTATTTATTGACCATAGAAATTTTCGATTTTTATGAGAATTTTTTTTTTGAAATATCGATAAAAAAAATTTGGATGACCAAAAACACTTGAAAATTTAATACAAGGTTCCTTATGAATTGTTCTTATTGTAGCTAAAAATTAAAAATCGTTAGTCACAATTTTATTTTTATAAGCGTTTATAGTTCAAATTTTTACAAAATCTGTCGAAAACGCGAAAATTTCCAAGTAATTTTGAAGTTGAAAAATCGTAAAAAATTTTGTGTTAATAATTAAGGAATAAAAATACAACACTAAGTTTTCCATAATAAGTATCTATAGAGAAAACTCAAAGCATCATTATAGGAAAAATTTTAAGATTTGAATTTTAAATTTTTACGAAATAGCGTAACGATAACTATTTATCCTCAAACGATTTTAAATATTTGTTATGATTCAAAATGTATAAGTCGTAGGACGTAGATACTTGAAAATTTTACCAGTTATTTAGATTGGTGTTTTCTTTACGTGATTTAATTTTCAAAATATTTTGACTTTTTTGAGCTATTAGTAGACAACTGAAATATTCAATTTTTCTGAAAAATTTTTTTGAAGTGTCGATAAAATTTTTTTGGCTCAATCAAAATACTTGAAAGTTTAATACAAAGGTCTTCATAAGTTATTGTTATAGTGATTAAAAAATTATAAGAATACATAAGCACAATTTTTTTTTTATTAGCGCATTTGAAGTTCAAATATTGACAAAAATTCGTCAAAACCACGAATATTTGTAAATTATTTTGTAGGTATAATTCATAAAAATTTTTGTATAAGTAGCTAAGAGTTGAAAATTCAATACGAGATTTTCCATAAGTTTAGCTTATAATAATTATAAAAGAACTTAAATTTTGTTGTATTCAGGCCATTAAAACATAAACCACTTTTTTCACCACCATTCGAAATTATATTCTAGGCTGACAAATCATCTCCGTTCAGAATCGTTTTTCGTATACAATAATACCTATCATTGGATTCAAATTTAATACTCCTATAATCTATAATAATGATCCATTATCCATACGCACCTAATGTACAGCAGAGCAGTACCCACTTTTTTTTTTTAATTGTGTTGATTAATGATATCCTAATTGACATAGGTAATAAATTACCTAATTTATTTTTCAATGTTTATCTGTATATTATGCTATTTTTCGTCGACTCAACGACAACGATTTTTATAAATAAGAAATATTAATATCGTATCTGTAATCAAATTCAGAAAATGTATACTTAATTTAATTTTGATTTATTACTCAATATGTTTCTATACCTATTTGTGTGAATCGAAAAGAACAAAAAAATGTCATTCTTTTTTTTATAAAAAAGAATTATTTAATATATTTGTGCTATTCCTTAAAAAGGAAGTCCGTTCCTTCTTCCTTCCGAAGTCTAAACACTATATTAAGTAGGTAGGTACCACGAATTAAGATATATCTGTATAGATAATTATCTATATTAAGTATATCTTAATTCGTGGGTAGGTAACTAAACAGTAAATACTCACTAAATAGTATCTAAAAAACGTAGTATAATAGACTATTAATAGCATTATACATAGATTAATCTAAAATCTAAATATTTTGAAATTCCATTGTACCATTTGTACCTATATATATATTATACCTATAGTTAAATTCTTAATATGGGTAGGTACGTAAAAGTTTTAAATCCCCACATTTCATTAATAATATTTTCGAAATATAATAAAATAGGTAATCAACTTCACTTTTATTGTTAAGATTTGTAAATTTTTTCCAAATTTGAAATTTAAATCTCTATTAAACAAAATTTTCTTAGATTTCTAGGTTAAGTCTGAAAAACAGCGATTGAAAAAAATTATACAAACATTTCAACAAAATGCATAAAATTCGATAATTTGTAAATTATTTAATATTAAAAATAATTATAATTAAGAAAAATCCATTTATGGCCAGTAGGTACCTATTACCTACTACCTAGCCATAAATACACGGTCTGTGCATTATCAAATAGGTACAATAATACCTACTTACTAGTTACTACCTACTAAATATTTAAAATTTTTATTTTTATTTTCGAAATGGTAAATGTTAATGTGAAGTATTAAATAAATTAGTTACCTACAGTAGGTAGTAAGTAGGTATTATTATGTAGCCATGTGGGACGTACATGAACGAATGGCCGATAAATAAAGTTCATAACTGCATTTGTACTTTGTAGAGCTAAGACCGTGTGTAGAGCTATTATATAGGTCGATACGTCTCGATTTGTTAGATCTAGATGTATTGTTTGCGTTCTATGGTATGGACTATGGATGTATTAATACCACGGTCGAAGATATATTCTATACCTATGTTATAGTCCGTGATTAATAAATTTAATTTTTTAAAAAGTTACCGGCTCATTCCTGTCATGTTGCATTCCTGTATTTTTGTCCAACGCCATCTTAATGTTTTTCTCCTCTTGGGCTCTTGTCTTTGTCTTTGTTCTTAAGTGTGTAGGTCTTAAAATAAATTTTTTGTCTTTGAACTTTTTAATCTTAATTGTTACAAGAAATCACAAATTAAAACTTAGTTCTTATAAAGTTAGTTAAAACACATCATTCGATAGTACTTAGGTGTTCTCTTTTCTTGCTTTATGTGATACGGTATTGCAAAAAAAAAAATTGAGCCAAGAGTTATGTTATTAAATGTTATAAGGTTGTAGGTAAGTAATATTAATATTATTAGGTATATCGGATACCTACATTATTATAGCTTCGTATGTTTTTATAAGAAAAAAACAATGTAGTTAGGTGTATGTTTTTTCTTTGTTGTATTGCCATTTTTTATAATTAAAATATGTTTTAAAAATATTCAATTGATCTTTAGTAGGTGAAAAAAATGGTGAATTGATACTTCTTCTTGGTAGTATATTCAATAATATTGGTTTAGTGTTTCACTGAGAGCCTTTTTCTTTTTTTTTTTTTTTTGGATAGTCTTTTATTGAGCATAACCATATTATAACTGAAATTATTTCAAAATGAACAACCAAGAGAAAAATGCAAATTTAATGGATGTTTGCAATGAATTTGATAAAACTAGTAGTTCGCCAAATAACACAACTTTCCATAGTTTTAATGTAAGTATGCAGTTATATTGAAACAATTATATTGAAATAGTTTTAACTACATATCCGAGGTACTTTTTTTAATATTTAGAATTAATTTTTCTTATCAAATTAAAATCAAATAGGTACCTATCATACTTTAATAAATTATGTTTATCATGGGTTAGTTTAAAAAGGGTATCTAATATTATTTATAATTTATACCTATTTCTCTAGAACACAGACATTAGTCAATCAGTCTTGGAAAGCGACTTGAATCAAAATCTCAGTGATCCCGTGAAATACTTTGATTTGCAACGCATGATCATCGATCAAAAGAATGCAACAATGGCATTAAAAATGTCCGAATATGAAAAAGCATTAGGTGAAAGAGATTATACCATTCAATCCTTGCATACAAATATGATGAATTCTCAAAACAATAATTACATATTGAATAATCAATGCAAGAATATAGTGGAAAAGTAATGACTTGTAATAAGATTTTTTTCTTAGTTTTAGTACCATGTCCATATTCTTTTCTCATAATAAATTTAAGCCTCACAACTTGATTTTTTATTAATATGCAATTTTTAATAAATTATGATTAAAATATTCAAACTTGTAACATATAGTAAAATTTAAATTTCATATATTCTATATTGCCTTAGAAAATATCAATGTTATAATGTAATCTTTTTATAATAATTTTTAAATTTTTTTGGATTACTTACCTATTCAATATAAATAATAATAATATTAATTGAAATTATTTATTAAATAGTAAAATTTCCATTATATATTACAAATATCCATTTTCTATGTAAAATATTAATTTTAGGACAAGGTCAGTAAATGATACATGTACCCGCCTTAATGAAAGTTTTGCAAATATTTGTGAACGTTTAAACAGACTTGGCGAAACAGTAGATAATGCAAGAACTAGACAAAAAGATGTTATGACATTGGTAGATCAAACTACTAGTACATTTCAAGAAAAAATTTTGAGTATTTCAGATACTATTGATGAGTCCTTAAAGCAAGGTACTGTAGGTATTTATAAATATAATTACAAATTTCTCATGTTTATACAAAAAAAAAAAAATAACCCAATAAACTAAAAACATATATATATATATATATATATATACCTATTCATATATTTAAACTTAAGATTTTGATAGAAAAATAGTAACATAATAAGGAGAAAAAACCTCTAAATATTAACAAGCTTCATTAAAAAGGTCAACATTTAATTTTCTTAGGGCCGTTCTTACAGTGTTTGGTTAGTGCCTTTAACGCTAACCGGAAGAATATTTATCATGACTCATGAGTTGACTGATAGAATTCTACTGGTTAGTCTTAACCGAACATTGCAAGAACGGCACTTAATAATTTTTCCTAATTTAACAAAATGGTAGAATATTAGATATTTGTTGAATTAAAACTGTAGCAGATCAATTGGTTAAGTATTGTAAGTAGTAAATACATGCGTTAGAGTATGAGCTATTGTATTTACCGTAACTTGAATATTTAATGAAATCCTAATAAACAATATTTTTATTTTAAACATTTCAGTCACCACATTTCTTATAAATGTTATTTTTGTGCATTAAACCATATCGCCTACCATTTTTATTTTATTAAATGTGTACTTTTTTAGTTAAATATAACTTGAAAGATTTTTCTAAAACAGCAAAACAATTAAATATTGCTTCTTTTAAACCCTTTAACTACTATATTAAATGATGCATTTATGGCTGTGTTTTACGTTTAATTCACTTTATTTAAAATACTTTTTTGATTGAATATTCTCATTCAATAAACCAGAGGTTGTCAACCAGTCGATTGCAATCGACTGGTTGATCTTTCTAGGAATATATATCGAACATTATAAACATAAATTTTACCATTAATGGTCGATTGCATAATTAATAATTGGAAATTTTTACTTTTTCTCGTGTACTATTAAAATAATAAATTATTATTATTATTATTATGAAACATTAAAATTATGCCCTAGAGCTTAGAGTGCTTAAACCCTAAACAAATTTCTTCTTAAAGACTTTCATTTTCCTAGATGTCGATTATCCGGGACTTTAAATTTCAAATGTAGCTTATTTGTTGAAAAGGTTGGTGACCCTTGCTACAGCATAATTAACTAAAAGAGTAACACCTGTAATCAAAAGATTACATTTTTATTTTAATATAATAACTAACCATTTTTTTTTATCAGCATTTTTCAATATAATTTCTATTTTTAGTGACTATGGAAAAGATAAGAACAAAAAAAGATTTGGAAATATTGGAAAATAAGTATTCACTTGATATAGTTGCTTTTAAAACAAATTTACAAGAATGTACTAATGAAATAGAATACTTAAAAAAAGAAGTTAGTATAATATATTATTAATTTTAATATATTTTAAGTATTAAATCTCTATATTTTAAGGTAAAATCTTTAAATTGAATAGGCCATGGAAAAAAAAAGCATTTTAATGTATAATGGTTAAAAAGAGTATTAACTTGCATTTAAATAAGTTTTGATACCTATAAATACAAAAATTTTAATACATTTTTAGAATCATTTTTTGTCAGAAAAACTGAATGATGCCAACTTAAAATTAAATGAAGAAAAAGAAACATTATTGAATCATAGGTAAATTATAATATTCTAAATAATAAATCAAGATATTTACTTGTTAAATTACTATTATTTTTATTTTAGTCAACATTTTGAAATACAACTTGGAGAGGTGAAAGATCAAAATCTAGAACTTATTAACCAAAATAAATCCATAAATGAAAAGTATGATGAAATAAAATCTAAAAATCAAACTTTGTTGGATGAACTTGAAACACTGAAAACTTCTCTGTAATTTTTAAACAATTGTAGAATGTTTAAGTCATTAAAAATTTGTCTACCTATAATGTATAATTTATGTTTATTAGAATTGAAAACAGAAAACAGCTAGATATGCAATTAGATATGATTAAAGAGCAATCAGAATTGTGTCATAATCTAAAAATATTAGAAGAATTAAATGAAAAATTAAAAAAAGATAATTATACATTAAAAGAACAGAATGAATACCTTGAACAAATAAATACAAATTTGGTGGATGATATTAGTAATATTAAAATATCTCAACATGGAATTCAAGAAGAAACAGAAAATAAATTTAAAGATATGTGTGAAAATTATGATAATGTGAGTATTCTAAAAGCCTATTTCAATTAAAAATAATTGTTTTATATAATGATAAAAATAAAATTGTAGATTAATCAATACAATTTATGTTATATTTTTATTCATACGAAAAAAATTTAGTATCAATATTTTAAATATATTTAAATTTATTTTAGTAGATTATATCTTATTTATAATAATAATTATTATTATAAATATAAATATATTTTCTAGTTATTGAAACTGCAAGATGAAAAATTAAAAGATATAACTGAAAAGTTAGCATTACAAAAAGAAAAAGAGAATAAAAATCAAATTGAAGTAATTGAATTAAAACAAGAAATTGAAACATCTAATAAAACAATAACTGGCTTACAAGAAGAATTACAAGCTAATTATATGTTAATACCTGAATTACAAAATAAAATCGATGTAAGTAAATTTTAAAACTAATTGTTAAAAATACCTTAACTACCAAAGAATGAGTTATTTTTGTTATTATTTTATAAAATAACATGACCAAATTGGTATTTTTCTTTTAGGATTTAAACAGTAATTTAGTTAATAGTTATCAAAATCTTAGAGACTCTACTAAAATACTAGTCACAGAAAAAAATGAATTGGAAAAAGAAAAAAATGAACTAGAAAATCAAAGCAAAGAATATTTTGGTCAAATTGAAAAACTAACTGCTAATTATGTGAGTATATTAATAATAAAATCTTCAAGTATAGGATAATTTTAATCACTTCATAAAAGATATTTTTGAATTTTTATACATAATTTGAATATAAGAAATCATAATTTTATCATAGTAATTTATTTTATTTTCTGAGTATAGACATTTGAAAATTATTATATCAAAGCAGAGTATTTTTAAGGAACATTTAAATGTATTAAAATTAAATATCTATTTGGTAAGTAGGTACCTAGTTTATTGGTCATAAACCCAATTTTGTTTTAGGAAAGTTCAGTAGGTAGTGACCCAACATTTTGGTGATACACCAAAAATTTCTGCTTCACTCCACATGTTTAAGTTTATAAATATTAATTAATTAACTATTTATTAAAAATGTGATTTTTATACTTAGAATTATTTCAAAAAATATTCTGCTTTTGATTAAGAAAGTAGAATTATGTATTGTTTTCAAATTGTAATTTATAATAATAACTATAATGTTATTTATTAATATATATAAACTGTGTGTCTGTGTAAAAGGGTATACTTTGTCACTCAGT
Source organism: Aphis craccivora (assembly GCA_009835225.1). NCBI lineage: Eukaryota > Metazoa > Arthropoda > Insecta > Hemiptera > Aphididae > Aphis > Aphis craccivora. The sequence continues at coordinate 189,484 of VUJU01000073.1, forward strand.
AATTTTGATCTATCAACTTGCATCCTAAACCCAAAAATGGCTAAATAAGAGCTAGGTATAATTAAAAAAAAAAAAAAATATTAAATTATTTTATTTTTAATTGTTCTTATATTTTTAGTTAAAAATGACATATGATTGCATTTGTTATTAACGTAATAAATTATTCATTATTTATGTGTTATTGTGTTATATTGTGTATGTGTTATTGTGTTTATTGATTTTCAAAATTATTGCTATTTAAAAAAAAAAAATGAGATTGTGTTGCACATGCAAAAAATACACGAATTAAAAAATTATAAATCTGATTTATTAAATCATTAGTCTAGTTTGATGTCCTTTTAACAGAATTTAAAAATATTTACTGAGTAACTAATGAGTGATACAGTTTACCCCATTGGCTGTTTACACAGACACATAGTATGTACTTATAACTTATATATTAATAATTTAATTTCAAAATACTGAATGATGTATGACTATATACATTATATATATATTACATAAGAAAATAATTAGTTCAATAAAATATTGATAGTTCTTAAATTTATATTTTGTTTAATTAATTAATTTTTTTTTTTTTATGTATTTAAATATTTATACATTAGTATTTAAAAAAAATTTATTTTATAAATTTTAGATGAAATATAAATCAAAAGCCAAACAGTTATATGTCGAAGTTATGCGACTTAGATATCAGTATTCTCGATCAGAACCAAAAAAAAAAATTCAACAATGTCCAGTATTAGATACTATTGAGGTTTGTTATCTCAAATATTTTTTACATCCTTTTTTGTTCATCTTTGACTGATTTTTTAGATACTAAGTGATGAAGATAATATGGATGATGTGAGTACATTTTTTTACCCTTTTCTATAAAATATATTTTTTTGCATTAGTAGTATAATTATGAATGTTTAATTTTTAATTTTTTAACATAGTCAAATTTAATAATTGTTTTCAAACATTATTTATTGGATTCGCTGGAAATTGTTATAAATTTACAACCATGGATATTAATTCAAAAATAATTACTCATTTCCTATTTATTAGGCAGCAAACTAACTTTTGCTACCTTTTGCTCTAATATTTTTATAATATTATGATTATTAATTTTTTTCATAAATATTTTTGTTACACATATTATATTTATATATATATATATATATATATATAATTATAAATAAACTATTTTAACAATTTATATTATTATTAATATTTTTCTTTAACTAATAAGGATTAATTTGTAACTATGGCTAAACTAAAAACCAATTATTTGACAAACAAAATACAATAAGTTGAATTTTCAATTACTAAATTAGCTACCAATTTTAGCAGTTACACAATTATTAAAAATTCATTCTCAATCATATTGGTGTTTTGGGTCAGTGATAAGTTCTTTATTAATTTTAAATATTCTCAGTTGTTTGGTCATAAGGTTTAACATTCTCAATTATTCAATAGCCTAATTTTTTAATTATTTTTTTTATTTAAAAAAACTAATAGGATGTGAGTATAGTTGAATTTAATGATCCAGATGTATCAAACATGAATATTAGTTCTACTTCAAGCAAGCCTTTTCAGAAATCTAACTTGTCAAGTTTAAAAAGAAATTGTTCACCTTTGAGTTATACTGGTAGTTCTAAATTGAAGAAACATATAACATCTGTTGACGTTGCTGCCTCTCACGTAAGTTTGAAAAATGCACAAATGCTTTTCTTTATAAGAAATAAGCATCAGGTGTAATTGAATATTGTTTTATACGTTTTAAATGTAATTATTTATATTTGTAAGTCTTTGGTACCTTGTATTAACATTTTATATTTTTCTGACTTTTGATTACTTACATTTTATTTTAAATATATTATCAATATTATAATAATATGTAATATTACTATTTGTATTTTTTTAATTAATTGTTATTATTTACAGTGTATTTTTAATGTATAAATTAGAAAAATAAAATGGGTTGTCAATAAAAAATTAAATAAAAATATGACTTAATTTTTTTTTATATTTTGTAGGTATTAACAAATATTCCATCAAATGTCTTAAATCAAAAAAATAATGCAAGACAAATTGAGAATTCATTAAATTCATCATTCAAAAGTATTAGTTTGAAACCCAAAGACAATAACGCCAATAAAATAGAGGTGATTAAATTTTATTATAAATGTTTATTTATTAGATTGATTTTATTATGTGTTTATTTATTTTATTTTTTACGTTTTGAAAGATGTTTAATAATTATTGCCTTCAAAATATTTTTTTGTTATAAATAGAAAAAAATTAAATGTGATCAAGATGTAAATTATGATATTGATTTTAATTCAACTGCGACTTCTCAACAAATAAAAAGTAATATAGTTAATGAAAATAATAAGAATCAAATTAAATCAACCTCAAAAACAGACTTGAATTCTACTACAAAAAAAAAATTTAAAATACCAGCTGATATTAAGATATCTCAAGTAAGAACTTAATTATGAAGAGGACGTTGTACAAGCATAAGTTGTTGTCTCCATCGTTGTCACACTTACGACATAACTAATTTTTGTTCACTAGTTCCAATAGTATGCTTTTAGGTAAGAACATTAACTTGTTTCCTCAGTTTTTTACGATATTTTGATTTTTAAGTGAATTATGAGCATTTTCAAATGTTTAATATTTCACATACTCATAAGTCATAACTCATTTAAAAATTAAAATATTGTTAAAAACTAACGAGAGAAACTGTAATAATAATGTTCTTACTTAAAATTTTTTTAATATGTCAATTCACTTTAATATCATAACTTAAATCATATTATTGAAACTGGTGAACAAAAATCTACTGTTATAAAAGTGTAAATGGAGAAAACACATACTAGTGCGACATCCTCTTAAATAAATAATTAATATTTATTTATTATGGTGTTTTTAGAAAAAAATTAAATCGACCAATATACAAAAGATAGATTGGACTAAACCAAATTCACCTGTTATTATTACTGCTCCTTCTCCTAAACTTCAACCAAAATTTACTAAATAATTAAAAAGTTAGCAAGCTTGAGTATCAAAAATAAATAACATGTATGAATTTTGTTGGTAATTTCTATTCGTTTTTATCATTACATGTTTAATTTTAATATCTATATTTAATACAATTGTTTCAAGAAAAAAAAGATTATAATTATTATATTTTGTAACATTATAAGGTAATATTTAAAAAAAAACCTGTTTCCTAGATCAAGCTCTTGTATAATTATTATATATTTAATTATTTGTTTTATTATTTAAAATAACTTTATTTTTTGTGTTTATAATATCTTAAGTTTTTGAAAATTTTCTTGTTAGTTTTAAAAAAAAAAAAAGAAAACAGAAGATTGAATTTATTTTAGAAAATAGAATAAAACATTATAAACATTTACTTGTAAGATTCTTTTATAAATTAATTTATTTATTTATTCAAATAAAAAAATTATTTTCTGTTAAAAAAAAAGTGTTTATATATTATATTGTGAATAAATGATAAAAAGTGTAACTAAACAAATAAGAGTAGAATAAGTAAGAATAAAGTAGAATGAGGTCCTAGTATACTAACATTATACATTTATACCTACTGTAGAGAACACTACTCTACTGGAAGGTAGTGTTATTAATGATTGTTATATTAAAAGTAAGAAGTATAACAAATGTTTCATCAGGTTACTAATTATTTTGTAAATTCAAAAGGACTTGCCATAAAAGACATTTTCAAAAATAACTTCGTAAATGAATGATCATCAATGGCGTACCGATGGGAGGGAGTTTTAAAAAAAAAAACATTTATGACTTTTTTAGATTCTGAACGAAGTGATGAATGTATTGATTTTACAATGATGTGTTTTTTTTTTCTGTCACCACGTTTTGGAGCAGTAAAAGTGCTTCGATTTTAAAAAGTGAGCCCTGTTTCTATTAGGAAAGTGAATCTAGTTGGTACTTTAGGAGGTCAAAAGTAAAAAATTTCCAATAGTTTTCAAAAGCGTCAGGAAAAACCCTAAAAAAGTAACAGAAAAACGGGAATTTTTACGCAAAACCACTTTTAGACGAAATCGATTTTTTTAAATGGTTGTAATTAATTCAAAAAATAATCACTATAAATACTTGAAATGTTCACCAAATGTTTATGTCAGTTATCTATATAGTACAGTTAATTTTTCAAAAACTGTTGACTTTTTTGAGTTACCTATTTATAGACATTAGACATTTTCGAATTTTATGAGAATTTTTTTTTGAACTGTCGATAAAAATATTTTGGATGATCAAAACATTTTGAAAATTTAATACAAGGTTCCTTATGAGTTGTTCTTATTGTAGCTAAAAAAAAATAAAAATCGTTAGTCACAATTTTTTTTTTATAAGCGTTTATAGTTCAAATTTTTACAAAACCTGTCGAAAACGCGAAAATTTGTAAGTAATATTGAAGTTGAAAAATCATAAAAATTGTTGTGTTAATAACTAAGGATTAAAAATACAACACTAAGTTTTCCTTCAAGTATCTATAGAGAAAACTCGAAGCATCATTATAGGAAAAATTTTAAAAGCGTTTGAATTTTAAATTTTTACGAAATAGCGTGTAACGATAACTATTTATCCTCAAACGATATTAAATATTTGTTATTATTCAAAATGTATAAATCGTAAATACTTGACAATTTTACCAGTTATTTAAATTGGTATTTTCTTTACATGATTTAATTTTCAAAATATTTTGACTTTTTTGAGCTATTTATAGACAACTGAAATTTTCAAATTTTCTGAAAATTTTTTTGGCCCAATCAAAATACTTGAAAATTTAAAACAAAGGTCCTCATAAGTTATTGTTATAGTGATCAAAAAATTATAAGAATTCATAAGCACAATTTTTTTTTATTAGCATTTGAAGTTCAAATATTAACAAAAATTCGTCAAAACCATGAATATTTGCAAATTATTTTGTAGGTATAATTCATAAAAATTGTTGTATACCTAAGTAGTTAAAAGTTGAAAATTTAATACGAGATTTTCCTTAAGTTTAGCTTATAATTATTATAAAAGAACTTACATTTTGATGTAGTCAGGGCATTAAAAGTTAAAACACAAACCACCTTTTTCACCAACCACTGAAAATTATATCCTAGGCTGACAAATCATCTTCGTTCAGAATCGTTTTACGTAT
>VUJU01000074.1:7595-95147 GCA_009835225.1 Aphis craccivora
AGCTGAACCACTAAAGAATCCACCTCCGTGTATCCAAATCAATACTGGGTAATTTGCATCTTTGGGTTTTTTCTGTAAAAATATAATAAACAAAATGGTAATGTACAGATTATATGTATGATTAGTCCTTACCAATGGAGTAAACACATTGAGAAATAAACAATCTTCACTTCCAACTAGTGTACTGCCATCAGAACTTAACTGTGGGCAAGGAGATCCAAATTTTGTTGCATCGACTTCTCCAGAAAGACGGACAAGTGATGGACGCTAAAAATAAGGTTATAAAATATTTTATGATTAAAAAGTAAAAAATATTAATAGTTTTGGGTAAATATAGCGTAAAAAGAACCAAATTATTTTAAGATGATTTATCTTACTGTTTTATGCAGCAAACTAGTATACTAGATAATAGATTAAGGATAAATATAATAAGTAAATACCTATTAACATTTAATCAATAAAATATAATATTATAGTACTGGCCCTGGTAAGTTAACGGACAGGTGGTCATGGATGGTTGGTCAGGCTTCCTGAGTAATTAATATAATATTATCAAATTTATTCACTATTTTACTATTGAAATTCAATGTGTAATGAGAAACAAGAATAACGCATTGAACATTTACCCATATGGTTATTTAGTACCCATATATAAATACTTCGGTAAAAAATACTTAGGCATTTAAAATTGTAATAATATGTATGGGGTTTCTAGCCAATTTGTACAAGTGATATAGAAGTTTACCATTCCTTGTTTTTTAAACAAAAAAAAGGTATCTGCAATCTAATTTGCCTATGTAGATATTATCATAGAATTTTTTATCAGATGCAAAAAATCAAAAAAAGCCCCTTTCCAAAAAAATAAAATAAAATACCTACTCAGTATTCTGGAAGAGTCTTTATTTTTTCATACAAACAGAAAGGACTTCTGGTCCCTACCTAGCAGGGACAGATTATGAGTTAAAGAAGATGGGGCAGAATAAATTTAATGCCCTTTTGCCACAATTTCTAAAATAATTTGTATTTTAATATATAGTACACCTATTATATAAATAAATAATTTAAATTTAAATGCTTAGTGTAGATAAAAAAAAAGTAGTAGATGTAGTTAAATCATATTGCATACGAGTCTGCAATGAATTACCACATTTTATGTCTTCTGTGTCATTGGAAACCGTTAACAAGGGTAACCGTAACATAACATAACACTTTTCGATACTGTGTGCCAAGGCAAATAATTTACCGTTACGCTTTTTCGGTAACGCTTTTCGAATCTATGTGCCAAAGAAAAGACATAAAATTTCAAAAATAATAGGTACTTTTATTATGAAAATAGAATTGAAAATATCGAGCACTATTTAATAATAAATTAAATATTTTTTTTTTATTTAGCATTAAACAACAAAATAAAAATATTAAAATATTACAAACTTAATAAAAAAAACTATTTAAATACAATATATTTATTTTAATATAACAATTTTAGATCATTTTTTTTTTTTTTTTTGGTAAATTTTCCCAAAGCAAATTTATGAATTATTTGTTCCCATTCTGTTTATTTTAATATTTTATTCACTATATGCAATATGGAAAGTGCTGAAAGTTTTTCATTAGATAATGATGACCTGAGATAATTTTTCACTCTTTTTAAAATTGAGAAAGAACGTTCACCGGTGACATTAAAGCTAAATAGCATGAAATTCTTAGAGCTATTTCAACGCTGAGGTTGTATGAGAGATTTTTAAGTATTAAGTAAGGATGATTTGTTTTCAATAGAAAAGCTGCAATTATATTTTTAAATTGTACGACTTCTTCTATAAAATATTTTTCAATATCATCATGATAAATATCAATACATTTTTCTGCATTGTTTGTAATATTTACTATATTTTCCACTAGCCATACTCGTAGGAAAATAATACTATGCGTCTATGATTTCGACGTATACTTATATCGAATACAATTAATATAATATAATAACGAATAAAAAATATTGAATAACCACATATTTTTAAACCTCGAAGAAATATTTAATAACTAGGTATAGTATTATTTGTCCGTTTTCCAAATGATAATGATACCTAGGTTATTAATATTAAAAATATGTTGATGCCGTTCTTAAAATATGAAAATTATGACGGCGGGGCCGGCAGTTGTTACGTATTTGCTGTTTAGTGTTTAAACACGGCTCTGCTGCCTAGACGTTATAGGCCAATTTACAGCTGCAATCCATATCAATTTACCTATATTTATGCCACTGTGATGGTGATGTAATGGTGGCCGGCGGGTAATAAACGGAATTAAATTCAGATTTAGCCGATTTACGTTTGACTTTTAGATACCTACTATTTATTCTCATACAGTTCTCACATATATAATTTATACGTGGTTAGGTTATTAACATTTAGATAGATATTTTTTTCGTCTTGAAACATTCAAATACAATGCTATACATAATAGTTAATACTTATTTAATAAGAAAAAAATGTAATGAATAGGGAACTAAAAGCTGACGACCGCGAGGGTTAATTTATAAAAAGAAATTTGGGGGGAGGAAGGATCCTGCTATAATGTGCTTTTCACCTGTTCACCCCGAAGTCCACACACGTACGTTTATAAACGTCTACGCACTGTAAGATATCTATTGCAAAGGGTTTTCTTCAAATATAATATTCTGATTTAGATTTTAGCATTTATAGATTTTCCCGTTTATACGCTCGGCTAGCAGACAAGTTTGCCCGTCTCCACCTTACCTGAAACCTGAGTCTCCCCACCGGCGGTTCGGCGTACCTGATGCCTTTGTACGCGAAATAGCCTTCGGGTTCCTGAACGCCGGTGACCCTGGCGGTCCGGTAGTCGTCTTCCACCAGTACCACGTTGTTATCGGGCTTGGGAGGGGACGGTTGGCTGATGATGAACCCGTCGGCTTCAGGGATCAGCGACGGATATCCGCCGACGATTCTCTTTTGCCGCGACAGGGCGTCGCAGCAAAACGTCGTCAACAACAAGACGACAAACGTCAAACCGGTCCCGAACAGCATCGCGACCGCAGATCGAGTGGACCGCCTCACCTTATACGCACAATATTATACCGCGTATTATGTCTATTATGCGTACTTATGTTGTACTACGCGAAGTTATGCGACTTCCAAGCACGGTGACGAGCGTGTACCCAATATTGCTGAACCGCTTCGACTGGCGGCCGTGTTGATTTCGTGTGGAGCTGGTTAAACGGCGAATTGTTCAGTGATGACGCCGATTTGGGTACCTCGACAGTTGCCCATACCTATAATACTGCAGCCATATTATAGCCGCGATATACGTTTACAATGGTATAGGTGATATTATAATGGCTATAATATGCGTAATGTGTATTCATATTTTATTATCTAATAATTATACGTTTTCGTCAAACCTGTTTACCTCACCTTGGTCAAGGTTATACAAGAACTGTATTTAGATGTATACACCTTCTACCTACGTACTGGTGAATATTAATATATATATATATATAAGAGGAGGTCGCCCGTACCGCCGCGACGATATAAATTTGCACATCTCGTTCCTCAAATCGATAATGACTCAATACGTGCTAAATAGTAAATACTGTAATTTTTTTTTAACGAGTGCGATTTCGATGTCTGCCACTGAATCGATATCCCCGCCGCATAATAATTTATCTATTATAATATTATGTGACTATTATATTAACTACAATATATTACCTTAACTGCATCGTGTTATAGCTAGGTATACATACTATTTATTATGTATCCGTATTAAATTTGGGACAGTGGCTCACAAGTTCGTATTCAAAAGTCCGAGTGTAGCATTTTTTACGTTTAATTTAATTTAAATCATGAGTATTGAGTGAAGCATTGAAGTGACAATATAAGTAGTGGTGTGTTGAGGATTTTATATCTTACAGATAAGAATAACGAAAGTTTTATCTCAGCCCGAAAAAGGATCATATATAAAAGAAGAACAACAGTTATAAGTTATAACCATACTATGTATTAATTTCTTATGTATACTATATTATATGCTGCGTATAAAATATAATAATACAGGCACCTTCGTTAAAAATTTCAAGTACCTATCCCTATCCCACGAATATTATTTTAAATTACTAAAAAATATAATTAAAACGTTATTCTATATTTATACATATAATTTCATCCAAAATTCAACTTAAAGTGACTATACAAGAAACTGTGTTAATATATTATTTTTAAAAATTTTTGTTTATCATATAAACTATTTACTTTAGGGAAACATTGTATTCAATTGTAAATCCTTAGCTGTAAAATTATTTTATAAATTTAGGTTTATAGTGCATACATAATGATCTAAGTTGTAACCTAGAAGTTGAATACATCAGCTCAACTGTCAACACTAATGTCGTATAATGCAAACATTATTAGTAAGAAGACCCTTTATACAATAATACATTTAACACCATCGCTCTGATCATAATAATCTTGTCACATCTGTCGGCTTGCATAGGTACTTATTTATATTATAAAATACAACAATATATTTTATAAAAACAGTCAGACGACGCATAATGCGACTATTTTATTATATTTTTTTGTAAATTAGTAAATTTATTCTGTTCTATGATTTTACGAACATATCAAGATGAACACATAAACAGACAATGGGAATTTTATAGATGTGTTCTTACAGTAGCCGTCGAGTGAATCATCTATATTCTATATAATTATGTGCAATGTGCGTCTTAGATACCTTGATATGCCGTCCATGACATAGGGAAGTAAGTAATAGGAAAATGAACATATTAGAATTTAGAAATTGTATATTTTCTATATATTAAAAAAAGGACATTTCTCATGAATAATATTTACCATTATACAATGTTTTCAATAAATCTATACTTAGGTTTAAAATTAAATAGTTCAAATTATTATATGTGCAATGCACTAATATTGTAATAAATAGTTTTACATTTTTAATTACTCGTTTATTGTATATAGACTGATACAAACTGTACAGTGATACTATTATTGGTCATTACTCATTGACAACTAAAATATTACATAGTATACTATAACGTAAAGTAACTATCGGTTAAGAATTCGACTTCAGGGCCAACTTTTGTATAAACAGTTCACGTATACAATAGCCTACAATCATTAAATTTTACATTGTGTACACTGATATTTTGATCATAATACGACCTCTATATAAGATGATAGGTATTTTAATACAATTTTTTTTTATATAATATATAAATTAAATACATTGACCATTACAAAAACATATTTTTATATGATGGGTATAAAGCAAATCACTTATTTTCATAATATAAGATAAAAAAAAAAATATTGTTTAACAATAAGTTCAGTTGACCTTACAATGGATTAGTCAGGACTTGAGAATGGATGCATTATTGCAATAAACAATAAATATACACGTATTCCTATATAATAGGTATATTAATAAATAATTTTAAAATATTTGAGATTACATTTAATATTATTGAAGTAAACATATGATTCGAATTTCAAATAAGTACTCAGATACTGATATGAAACAATTTTATGATCCCGGGTTTCATGAACAATCATTTAACAAATATAATTATTAACATTTAATGAATCAATAGTGAACTAATGGTTTCTTACATTTTTAAGAATATAAATTCGACATGGTAATGTAGAACGTTTTTTTTTTACGAAAACATCCTATTTTCAGTAATTATTTTTTTAAAACGGATCACTTTGAATGCAATATAATTATTAGTAAATTAGATTGTCAATTATTATCAATTTTTCTGATGCAAAATAAAATAGCCATAATATTTCAAATATTTATATTTCATTAATAATAATAATTTATAATTAATAAATCAGTGTTTTTTCTCTTTATATATTATATTTTTAAAATAAATGTAATATTGTATATTTGTATTGGTGTAATTAGTGACTGGACGGGGGTGTGGAGGGCAAAGCTGTCTACGGTAATATGACGTTTAATCTTGTGTGAAACGTTCTTTCAATTAACATCCGGTGAGTCCCCTTCTAATTTTTTCCAAGTCAAGCAATATTTTTGTTTATTTGTTCTGGTGGTATGATCAATTTTAATATCATTAACTTTATAACTAATTTAAATATGTTTTCAAATTTCTTCTGAATGTCGATGTTTCAATGGAAAAAAAGGAAATGGTTTCAAATAAAAAAAATGATAGCCTTTAACCACAGTGAAATGTGTAAGCTCCATACTAATAATTTTACACTACAGTAATCTGTAATAAGTAATAACTAACAACCAGTAAATACGAACACATTCATACAAAACATTGAGAATTTGCCTACATTAAACTCCTTAAAAACAGTCGGTTCAAATCCGAATATGACGCCATTCGTATTTGCTCAGTGTTATCCCCGCTCAGAAAACGTACAATATATAATGAAGAATAAATTTGTGGTTCATTCTTATGTATTAGTGAAGTGGCTTATTATTAAATTTAATGGTAAGAATTTTATCTAGCCAATCTAGGGCATTCCGTTGATTAGATTTATTGATATTTTAATTTCAGCGAGTAATAAGTAACTATGTACATTATTACAGTTTTAAAATGCCTATGCCTATAAAAAATTTAAAATGTCAATAAAAGCTTATAGCCAGTACTGAACTAAATATTAAAATACAAGCCAGCTCTAAATAATTAATTTCCTTAACTTTAAATTTTTCAATAAGTCAATAAATTCATATTTATATTCATATCGATAACACATAAAGAATATTATGTTTTTTACACAAATTTGCCGTATTGTATTCGTTTGAAGATTAAGACAACACCACGGCTTAATGTTTCTTTAACTGTTTTGCATTTTTAAAACGAGTAGGTATATAAGTATATCTACATAGTTACGCCCATCATTCAGTATTTCATCACTGTCCCTGCACGGTGCTTAATATGCATAACATTATAATATTCAGGTAGTACTACTGAAATAAACACATGTTTTAGATGCAACTGTTGTTAAATCATATTATATACTATTTGTTCTTCTATTCATGTGCATCGGTTGCGTGTATAACATATTATTATTGTCCATGTACATAGGTATAGTATATGACTTAAAAAACCGATCAAATGTTCGTATTTTTCTTCAACGTGCCCAGCTGTATAGGTACCGTTCTCAGTTCTTACCATAGAATAATAACGTGATTGTCTTATACCTTTGATAAATAAAAAAAATATATATATATTTCATTAAATGTCTCATTATATTTACATTCTCTTCATAAATTAAAAAGAAGTTTGTAAATTGATAATACGTGTATGATATAATGGCATAATGGATACACCATAAACGCATTATATAGACTTTTTAAACACTCTGTATATTTATATATAGTACACAGAATACACTATACGAACGTAAACCGATAAAAGAATAGCTTTGTATACAGAGTGTCTCATCGTACTTGTAATACTCGTCAAGTCGCACATAATATAGCTACGGTTCGCTTATAGTACTATATAATTATTATATTATATATCAACCATTCTATACCCACGGCTCGATTCTTCCGGAAACTTGAAAACTTTCCCAACCGTATTAAAATATAATTGTTTAATAGAAACTGTATTATATATATATATAGTAATAAAATTTTTAATAAATCCATATGAATTAGCTTTATCAAGTATTTCAAATGTTTTTGAATGGTGAAAACAAATGAGGGTTATATTTTTTTTTTGTTCAGAAATGTATTATCCAAAAAATACTACGAATTAAGTATTTAAATGTACATGGTGTGTTGGTAAAAGAGAAAAAGTCGAAATCACCACTTTATAGGAAGCGAAAAAACTTGATTTCTGTACGTGAATAGGGCGACGGGTTGTTTCGTTTTTCATAATATATTAAATTATTATATTACAACGGGAGAAAAAAAATCCTAAAACAAATATTTTTATTACGGAATCTACCGTAGAAAATTACAAGTTATAATATTGCATAATAATCGAAAGACGGCCAAATCGAATTATGTCCACTTTTACTCGCGGATCTCGCACCACCCATATAAATTTATTGTTAAAAATACGGGCTGTTGCCGACCAGAGTTAAGTGAACATAACATTTGAAAGTACAAGGAACAAGTATTTTACATTTTCATAATTTAATATAGTTACAATATTGTATAATAATATTATAATAAATATGTATAGATCAGTATATTATGATGCGTCCATAAGGATATGACGATCCTCGTTATGGCAATCCGCATAAACCTCTTACTAAGGGTTGGTACGTGCGTGTTATATTTTGATAATTGATATAGATCGATAATTTAATGTTATCGTGCCGTGTCGATACACGGATTTTCCAAAAAAACATGGAATATTGTGGCGGTAAAAAGCCAAAGACGACCCCGGGACAAGACGTGCGACACATGCTGTATGCTATTACATATTGCCATGTAGGCGATGTACAGTAAGCACAGTACATATACTCGCTCGTCTCTTGTCGCGCGTTTTATTTGTATACAAATAATAATTGTAAGTGCATTAAGTACGGCAATAGCGCGACCGGTCGCCGTGGTGGGAGCGACGCGTTCACTTTCCATTTCGAGCGACGGACCGCTACAGGTAGAGGTATATATCGCCGTCTGTGGCGGCGGCGGCGGCGGGACCCACGCCCAACTGAATAATATCATTTCATATTATTATTATATATTGTTGTTATAATACGATTTCTCCCGGCGCGGCGGCGGCGGCCGTGCTCGCACATACACACAGCGGTAGCAGACGGTTCAGTACGATTTCAGCAGCGCGCCGAACATGATGCGCACCGACTCAGCCGCGCCGTCGCGATTATCGTCCCACATCGGACTGGTGGCCCGCAGCCCGGAGGGCCACGCCGCCAAGACGATGCAGATCAAGGGTCACGAGGACCAGTGGGTGGACATACAGGCGCACACGTTCAGGAACTGGGTGAACGAGCACGTGCCGGCTGCCGACCGGGTGTCGAACCTCGCGGAAGACCTGCGCGACGGCCGAGTCCTCTGCGAGCTGGTCGAGAGTCTCCAGAAGCGCAAGGCGTTCGCGTGGAATCACAATCCCGGGAACCGGCACCAGATGCTGGAGAACGTGTCCAAGGCCCTGACGGCGATCGCGGACGACGGCGTCAAGCTGGTCAACATAGGTGAGTGATTACTGATTATATTATTATACTTACGTCCGCGGCCAGCTATATAGTATATTTTAAATGAGCATTTGACGATTTATGTACCAGTAAATACGTACGTACAGGGAGCGCATCTGATGTTGTTATCGAAGGCCTTTGAAATCGATTCCGGACTAGCCTTTTTGCGCGCTGCTGGTTAAAAAAATGTCGCGATTACCTTTTCACTCGTGGGCGTGTGTATTAGATTTTATTCACTGTGACATTTTTTTTATTTTATACGCGATATTAATATACATATATATTAATAGCTATACACACTTGATTTAAATATCAGTATCTGTAAATAGATATCTGATATGTATATAATTATTATCGAAGCCTTTTGCAGTTGGTTCCGGTTGAGCCTTTTTATTAGATTGCGAGACTGTGCAGGTGGTCGGAAAAACCTCGCAATTCATTCTTAACTTGTGGGTGTGTAATGTGTATAAACAATTTTAGTCACCGCGACATATACATATTATCGATCATATAGGTGTGCTCTGCAGGTGGTACATTCCATTCTCAATCTAGAATCTATAACCCCCATCTAACAACCCGCTTAAAATTGGTAATTTTCGTTTTTAGTAGACCTCAAAAACAAAAATATAAATAAATAATATAGCTCGCTTTTAATGTAGATTTGTATTGATTTTTAGTTTTTTTTTTTTTATTATTAAACCATAAAACTGTTTTTTTTCTCAAATTCATTCGTTGTTTTACGATTTTCTTAAATCATAATTTAATTTTTTGGATATTTGTTGGAGGAAATAATTAGTTGTAAATTTTGTTAATCGTATATATTAATCTGTTCTAAAAGCCATTTCTCTGTGTGATAAGACGTAGGCCGCAGGTGGTGTATTTGCATACCGTGCACTGTCTTCATCATGACGTGTTGCGCACTCACGCCTATATATGCCTTTATTTTGCCTTCGATTAGACTTTAATATAGTATTGAATATGGTCGTTCGTATATACAAACATCCTGGATTAACACTGTCAATTGCTTTTTACAAGTTATTTTCGTATTGGATTATGATTTTTTAGTTTTTGACGTCGAACAGGTGTTGGGTAGTATCGCCAAATAGGGAGTGTTATACAAAACACTGAGCGAAGTATGCAATAGTTAATCATGTGGGTGTATTGACCTCACATGCTATAATACTAGAATCTCCATGCTTCTATAATAATATGATCGAATAATTTTTCATTCATGAAAATGAATGATATTACGATATCATTCACAATTATAGGTATACCTACTATACCTATTATATAGGCGGGGCATATCTCCATTTTTTTTTTTACTACCTAGCACGCATTTTGTATCAACTAAAAGGACAATATACAGAAGCACCTTGAAATATATATATTTCAAAAATCGGGTTATTTGGGCATAAGTACCTTATATTTTAATTTATAAACTATTATAGTCGTATCACTCGTATAAACATTTGAAGCTTAAAAAACATGGACATTTACCGACTTATTATATATTATTATTATATCTTAGGCGATGCAAGTTAATTTTCTTGTTTTATGGTATTATCTTTTTTTCTTTTTTTAGGGAACGAAGACATAGTTAATGGGAATCTGAAATTAATTTTAGGACTTATTTGGTCACTGATTGTTCGTTATCAAATCGGGCGATCGAAATTTCCACCTAAAAAGCTCATGTTGGCTTGGCTCAAGGTATATTATCTGCGTATTAGTATAACTACATCTACGACTATTTGATTTAAAATATTATATTAATATTATCTTAAAAAATGCAAAATTATGATTATTAATCTATTGGTTACGTATGAACAGTCTGTACTACCGGAATGTCGCGTGAACAATTTCACCACCGACTGGAATTCCGGAATATGTCTTTCGTCCTTGTTGGATTACTGTGAACCGGGATTGTTTCCGCATTGGAAAAATTTAGATCCCAATGATAGCGTGAACAACTGTCGTCGTGCTATGGAATTGGCCCGAGATCGTTTCAGCATCCCCATGGTGCTAGAGCCCGAATATTTAGCTTCACCTTATTTAGACGAACTATCGGGCATGACGTATCTGTCCTATTTTATGAAAGAAAAGAGTCCTGGTACTAAAGCCACGTTGAACTGGGTGAATAGTCAACTAAAAACTCATACGGTGTCTAATTTCACGGTAAGTGTTTTTCGTTCTTTAGAATACAAATATGCAAATTCATTGGTTTGTATATTTTAGACCGACTGGAAAGACGGTATTGTATTGTGTGAATTGACAAAATCACTCGGTGTCCCGGCTAAATACCAAAAATACGATGACCCGGAGGTCTGGGAATCAAACTTAAACGCTGGTATGTAACCGTGTTGTATAAAAGTTTAATCCGTGAAACACATTATACTTGTATTATTTTTACTAAAATAAGTATAATCGTACATATAGGTATGAATGCTGGCAAAAAGTTAGGCGTTGAACCGCTGTTGAAAGCCAAAGATGTGTCTAGTCTGAACGCTTCGCATTTAGGCATGATGTCTTATGTATCTAATTTCCAATGGGTAAAGCCACGCACCCGACCATCGCATACCGTGCGCGCTCATAGTGACACCCACACCACCAGAGTATATAAACCAGTAAGTTAATTGAATAAAAACAATATTAACTTGTTAATCACGAGTAAATGTAGATCAGACTTAACGTAATAATAAATCCACGACAATTTTTTTTTAGACTAGTTTTAAAGTGACATTTTTGGATGCAGAAGTAGACCCGAGCGATGTCACGGTGGAAATTATTGGACCGGAACTTAATACCATACCGTGTAATTTGAATTTAAAATCCAATGGTGGCACATGCACGTTCGTGCCACTCATAATTGGAATGTATAAGGTATGCATTTGTTTTCCCCCGGCCGCATGTATATATTATACATATACGTAGTCGACACGGTTCGTGGTTTTAATTTTTAATGTTTGTGTTTATCGCATAGGTTACGATTTTCAATGGCGACGATGTGATCCAAGGGTGCCCAATGTTTATACGAGCTATGCCTGAAGTGTCCGAAATCAAACACTCGGGTATGGAACCATGCGCAGTTGGATCTATCGTCGAAGTTCAGGTGAGTTTCCAGTGTATAACCGCGAAAATTTAAAAATAATTTAACGTACTTATTTGTTTGATTTTTATGTTTTTATTTCCAGATAAATTGTAATGGTGCCAAAGCTCAAAATATTCAAGTTTTAGCCATGAGTCCGGACGGTCGAGAATTAGAATGTCCGGTAAATGAATCGGGAGATGCATACCGGACGACGTTCCAACCCGACGAACCGGGAGAGTGGACGATAGCTGTGAAACACCGCGGACAGTTAATCCAGGGTAGTCCATATACTTGTTTTGTGTTCGACCCGAACGGCATTAAGGTAATACAAACCTAAGAGACGTACAATGACCACGGACTAAATAATTGGATTTTACTGTTTTGTTGTTTAGTTGTTTGGATTGGATAGACCAGCTATTGCTGGAAGTATAGTCAATTGGACTTTAGACGCCAGAGGAACGGGTGGTCTGGGAAAAATAGAAATTGATATTGTTCACGATAAACAGTCGCTTCCGCATACGATTGACCATTTGGGAAATTCTATTTACAACGTCTCTCTACACACTAGAAGACCTGGAAAATACAAAATCTATGTTTATTTTAACGGGGCAACTGTCAAAGGCAAGTACAAAAGATCAAAAAAGTAATAAAATATGAATAAATTAAATTTATCACTAATTTTCTATTAATTAAGTCACTATTTAAATATCTAAAATTTACTATCAAATTTTCTCAATAAATCGAATTTCATATTATTATATTACTTTTATACTACTTCCCTTATGTATATTTAACTATTTTTATTTCCTTTTTGATACTACTCATACACAAAATAAATTATGCATTTTCATTGGTATTTATTAATTGTGTTAGGTATGCACATTGACTGAAAATATAAAAGATGTGAAGGAAATAGGAATACATTTCTTATAGTTAAACATTAAATTTTACAAGTTATACTTAACACATAACTAGTTTAATAAAAAATATTTTTAATTACCATATTAAGAAATAAAAACACATTATAAAGGTAATAGAAGTAGATATCTATTAATTTTTCATATTTTATTGAAATTTCAAAATAGTAAAATAAAATAATAACTTTTTTCTCTTGACCTTGAAAAGTTGATTAAAATAAAGAATGACAATGCATTAAAAAAAAAAAATCTGTTGTGCATAATAATCATTATTCATTATTATCATTATTGAACCAAACTATAGGTATAAAATAATAAATCTATTATATTTGTTATAGATTTTTAGAGATGTTTATAAGTTACAAACATCTTTATAATACCAATATCAATCAATTTAATGTTATATTGAAATTTAATTAATGAAATATTGATTGTTTATATATAAATTATAAAATTTATAATATATTATAGGAAGTCCATTTCCTCTTAGAGTGGGTACAAAAGAAGACATCAAACGACATAAGAGCATGAGTAAGTTTTATCTTTAAATTACATTTAAAATTATAAAATCTTTGTTATATTAATATATTATTATACTACTTATAAAATTAAAATAATTAAAATTCATATGTTACCTAGTTATATAATATATTTCTATACCTATATAATATATAGTACCTACATTGCATATGAATTACTATGAAGTAATTGGTAATTATGATTATTGCTACTTAAGAAAACATTTATTTTTTAGCACCAACAAAATTAGTCAATGGAAATAGCTCTTCTGCTTTCAGTAAGATTTTTAGAATTTCATATTTATGATACTTATATTTCGATTATAAATTATATTTTAATATTTTTTAGATGACTTTACTTCTTCTAGTGAATACAATAAAGTTGGCCTTCTTAGACCTATTTCACCTCTACAATCGCCAAAATTCACTTCTTCTCCTATTAATCATCTGCATAGTAGTGTGTATAAAGTATGTTTCATTTTTACTAATAATATATTAACAGATTTGTCGATATATTTTGATATTTATTTAATAGTCAACCAATCATTCAGAATCTGGATTTCATAGCATCTCATCACCATTACATTTAAATATTCCTAGTTCTCTATCTCCAAATCATAGTTATGTATCACCAAAAAGTGCTTTATCTCCGTCAAAATCAAAAAATAATGGTAAGAATAGTTTTTGTTATTATTTATTGCTAACAAGTAACAATGGTTTTATTTTTATACATCTATTATATTTTTTACAGATATAGTTTTTGGGGAAAATATGCAACTCATGCCCATAAATAGGTATTCAACGATTTACATAAATTCTGACGAAGTACTTGCCAATATTAATGTCACAGTGATTGGTAGGTTAATTTCATGGCAACAAAAATATTTAGTTCATTTTTTACTTGGTTTATTTGAATTGATATAGATCCATCAAATAAAATGATTCCTGTGAGAATGTCTAGGAATATTGCGCAAGGTCATATTTTAGCGCAATTTACAGCTGAACAAATTGGGGAACATTCAATTGATGTAAAAATTAATGGCACTAAAGTTGCTGGTTCTCCATTCAGGTAAATTTATTAATATTTATAAAACATTTGTGTTTATGAAAAATTATTTAATGACATATAATACATGATTAAAATTATTATTTTTATAATTTTATTATAATTTATATCTGATGAAATATAATATCTAAAAAATATATTTTTATTCTTATTTATTCAACAAAATTAACATTGTTTCTTTAAATAATATTTTCTCAGGAGTCATGCATATGATGTGTATGCCATTAAAGTTGGACATATACCAAATGGAGTGGTGGGTGAACCAGTAGAATTTGAAAGTAATTATGAACTATAGAAGTTGAATCTAAATCAGAAACAAAAATGTTTAAAACGGTTTCTAACACTTTTAAACTTTGCTATCTAGTTGATGGATCAGGAGCAGGGTCTGGTAACTTGGAAATTCTTGTAAATGGAGGACATGTCACTAGTTTTGTTCGAAATTTGGGCAATCAAAAATTTTTGGCTTCATTTGTTCCACATAAAGCACTTATTCATTTAGTTGATATGAAATTTAACAACGAACAAGTACCAGGTAATATATTTTAATATATTCATTATTGTTAAAAATATTGAGATAGAAGGTTCCCACAATTAAGTTAACAAGATTAAATGAGGCGAATAGAGTCTAAAATTATAATAATGCAGTTTAGAATGTATATTAACTTTTACTGAATACATCATAATATAGGTACTAAATGTAATTTAAGAACATAATGTATTATTACAATAGTTGGTATTTGTATAGAGAATTATGTAAGTACCTGTCTAGTTAATTATAAAGCAGTACAAATAAGTTAGTATAATTTGTAGAATGTAAGTACTTAATGTACTTGAGTAATTGAGTAGGTATTTCAGTACCTACTTATATACTTCCCTCAGTAATCAATATAGCCAATATAGGTAGGTGCAAATAATAATGAGAAAAAAATATAGATACCTACATAATAATTGCATGTAATTGTTTTAACTATAGAGTGTATGGATTATGAACTAGGTATATTAAATGAATATTTACCAAGGTATCTACATTTTTATAAAATGTTCTCGTATTCTTCTCGGTTCCTCCATAGATCTTAATATTATAATTATCTACTTACTCATTTCCAGATCTTAAAGTCCCTTACTTATTTATTAATACTAACTTATAATTAGAATACTATAGTCTGTAAGTCTATGATTATTTATTAATTCTTTCTAGGTTATTTTTTCATTACCTAATTAGTTATAACTTATTATTATAATTGATAGATTTTTTGTACGATATTAGTGCTTTATTTCACATAAAATTCACACCATTTTACCAACATTGTGTCATTACAAACTGTGTTTTATGTATAATTATATTATATACAATCGTTTGCTATACTCATACAGATGTTATCTACCAAATATAAGTAGTTATATTGACTAATAAAGCTATAGGTACTGTAAATAATTAAATGATTGAGATAAATTCTAATGGCTATCAAATAAAAACTTGTTACGAAACAGTTTGGCTAATTATATTATTATTTATTATACAATTCGTCACAGTTATAGCCTTTTGTTAATAATTTTTAGTCAATGTCAAACATAAACTAATAATTCATAGCCCTGAGTAAATTGTAAGAAAATGTAAGCTAGAAGTTTAAAAAGTTTTAACATAATTTATGATTTACAGTCATAGGTAAAACTCTGACCAAATTTGTTTGTGTATGCGATGATTCATCAGAGTTTAAAAAATAAAAAATAAAACAGCATTAAAACTCAACTCCCACGTATTTAATAATTGTCCTAATTCATTTGTTGAATACATCTGCATTTTTTTACTTAGCAAATATTACATATAGGTACGTATGTATTTACACAGTACATGTATACGTATATATCACTTATTACTATTATAAATCAAAAGTTTCAAATGTATACATTTAGGTACCAAAATAAGTATGTGTACCTACCTACGTTTTTAATATAAAAAAAAAATATATATTTATAAAATATTGAAAATTGAAGACGTAAATTTGGATGTATATTATAATATTAATGGACAGTGGCATACCAAGGATTTTCCATCTGTAGGTGATGGAGGGGCTAAACATAGTAAATACAAATTAGGCACGGTAACTAATTTTTTCAATGTAAATTAATATATAAATATACATATAATATATTATATTTATATAAATGTTATTATTGGTAGTAAGTGTTTGGTGTTATTTTGTGATACTTTTAAATATATTAATTATCTTTATTTTTTATATAACTAGAACATAATAATTTTATTACATTCTACTGGTTGTCTTTTTTAGAAAATAATTTGGTCTTAAATTTTTATATAAATGTAATAAATTACAGAATGATATTTTAAAAATTATTATTTAACAACAATTATAATTTTTGAAAATATTATTCTTATATAAATGATGAAAACTACATTTCCTAGTATTTTTTTTTTATTTGCAATAGAGATATAAATGATATAATTTATATTTTTATTTTAAATATAAAAAAATAAAAGTTATGATAAGCAGAGACTCGGAGATATAATAACAAACAATATTGCGGAATATCAAGGGTTTTCGACTTCACTTATCTTAATTTTAATACTTACTAAATATTATAATTTATCATTCGAAATACTCCCAAAAATATTCTTCTACTCTGAATATAAAATTAAAAAAGTTCGTTGCTATGTTGACATTCAAAAAAGTAAAATATTTAAAAAAAAATATGTCGAAAAGTTGGATTAAATATTTTATAAATTTATAATATTATAAAATATTGTTAGTTTTTAAAAACATAAATTATTTTTGAAACTGTGAGTGTTTTCCGATAAAGTGCTCATAATAAAATGTCATGATAAAAGCATATAGTATACCTAACTATAAAAATAGGTACCTATGCATAATATAATGTATACAAAATACGTTTACGTTTTTTTTTTATTGGATTTCAGCATAGGTATTATAAAACGAGACTTATAAAGATAACTTTATATATATCTATGACTGCAAATAATACCTAGTTAAAGTTATTACTTATTACTTACCTATCATTATTATACCATATAATATTTTTCATAATTTTATTAGTATATAACGTATCTACTATCTATATTCTATAAGGTTATATAATTTTTATGTTTAGAGTTTTCTATGCTAAATTATTTGTATTTTAAATACCTACAGTTTAAAAACTTCTCTCTTAATGGAGAAGTCTGAAGTCCCCTTAGCCTCCCTTAATGGGCACACTACTGTTGGTATATTATCATAAAAATCACCTATTGTTCAAGATAATTATAAATCTTATTCTAAGATAATCTAGATTCTAGACTAAAATACTGAAATTTCTGTTGCGGTCTATTATATTCAATAACTTTTTACATCTATATACGATTTATTATTATCTATTGAATAAAAAGAGATAAATAATACATATAGGGAAGATTTTTAGTAATTAAAAGTTAGATTTTTTAAATTGGCCCCGATTTTTTAAAATAATTAGCAATCATGCAAACTGGTTTTAAACAAATTTTTTTTATTAATTGGAGGACATTAAAATAAGTGGATATACTTAAATGCTTTATAAATATACTTTTTTTTTCAAAATAATAAGTCTTATAAAATTATAAAATATTATAAAATTATATATCTTAAATTCGTAGGTACTGAAATAATTCGTGTGTATTCTATATTACGTAGGTTTGTTCTCTCTTTTTATATTTTTTAAGCATGTTTTCCTGTAATATTCATACTTCATAGGTCGCGGGGAATCCTGATGTGTTTTAAACATTCGGGTACGTGGTTTCATCGTCAAATATATTTTCGCTGAATCGGTCTTTTGATAACTGAATACTGGCAATACATTTCTTGGATCCATTTACATTTTCTCATTATAACTTCTATCTTTTACAAAGTTTCACAAAAAAAACTATTTCAATCATTAAAAATGATTATAAACCACAAAAAAATTTACTTAGCATTTTATTTTTTTTCCAAACTATTAGTATTTTTTTTCTAAGAAATTCCGGGGGGAGGGGGTTATAACTTCCCATGGATACGCCACTGCCTCTGGATTGAAAGTTTAATATTCGATGCCGGTTGAAGATGGCCTGTTTTGTCTATAATATCAATGTAGATGTCCGTAGTGTGTTAAGGGAGATAAATGTCAAGAATAATTTCTCTATACATTGAAATATATTTTAAGTGACGTATCACTTTTATATTAGGTAGAGTTGTTTCTACGTACTTATTAGTTATTAATACTACTTCCACTCACATAATCAAAATGACATAGGCAATACATATTTCCTATATTAAAATAAGGTTTCTAAATTTACTTTCGTAGATTTTTCGTAGATTTCGTTGATTCATAAATTTTTTTTTATGTTTTTATGTTTTTAAATTTTTATGTTTTAATTTGGCAAATAGTGACAATAGTGTATCGATACGTTCATGTTATATATCTTATATGTAAATCTGATTCGGACAGTGAGTTGTTCAAGTATTTTATAGTTATAGTAAGATTTACAATTTTCCATTTACGGAAAGTGTATACATCCTTACGTACACTGCACAGTGCACAGGGAGCACTTTGAGGTAACACTAGGATTTCCGATAGAATTCCTGGGAGTTTTTTTATGAGCTCCTTATCTATGTCTGCGTATAGCCCTGAATAACATACCCAAATCGAGTTAATCGGGAATCCCAGTAGACATAAACTATAACTCTTAATATATATCACCAGAAAATCTTTATAGAAAACACCATACATCATCTTCAAACATCAAAAATTTCTGATTAGAATCAGGAATAGTAATATTTTTTATGATTATTGCTCCCTTTTCCCCCTTGATTTACCTTATATTTTCTCTTTTCTTATGTCTTTATTGCTTGAGTGACGAAAATCTTTAATTTTAATCCTTTTAATAATTTGTATAATATTTAGTAATACAGACTTCATTATATATAGTATTGGGACGATAAAAAATTGATTTTCAATGATTCATAACTGACATCGGAAATGAAACTATCGATGCAGGCGTGACCAAAGATTTTACTTTGAATGTACTATTCAAAAGTCATGTTCGTGATACAATATTATGTCCTTCCAAAAGAAGACTGGACTATTTTTTTTATCGCATAATTACTCTTGTGTTTATTATTTTCATTCAAATATTATGAATATGACTTTTGAGTTGTTTAAATAGCATAAAGTTAAGATAAAGTTTATCTCTGATTTATCATTTTTGCTTACCGATTTTTATTAATAAGAATAGATATGAATATGACTTTTGAGTAGTTTAAATAGCATAAAGTTAAGATAAAGTTTATCTCTGATTTATTATTTTTGCTTACCGATTTTTATTAATAAGAATAGATCCCGAAGATCGCGTTTAAAACGTTAAACAATGTATATATACAGTAATAAACAAGTACAGTAATAATTATACGTCTATATCACTTGATTTATAATAGTTAATCGATCATTAAGCACAATAATAAAGTTCAAGCATAATTTCCGACTCAATGATTATAAATTATAATTCCATTTACGATTCACAGTATGGCGTTATTCGTGTTATAATATGGTCGACATATTTTAAATTCTTGGAGGGAAATTCGATGCCCGAAGACATTCCAGTTGGCGCGCCTGTGTCTTTGGAATTTTTCTCAACCATCGATAGTAGTGTGTTGTACACCCACAAGGATCACCGATTTACAGAATACATTAATAGATACTACCCGCGCACAATTTTTTTTTTATATGAATTATATGCGATACCATATATTGAATTATGTTGGACATTTACACCCAAATGGGTGTTACGCATCACAATTAAACGATAATTATAATTAATAATACGGATGACGTGCAATGAACGCATTAAATAATTTTAAGACTACGAATGATGTACATTTAAAAAAAAAAATAATCTTCTAGCCATTCGAATGGCGCGCTCCGAAATCGGTAAACACAAATATCGTACGAAGATATCGATATTTTTATCATGTACACGTCAAACAGGTAGATGCAACAGGTCGGCGGTCGGGTGGTTTATTAATCGTGATTCGTGATTAGTAGTTGTGTGTGTTTGGTTCGTTTTGTATTTATTATTTTTTTCTAGGTTTTTTTTCGTTATTTTAATTTTTTTTTCAGTAGTTTTGTTTTTTAGTTAAATATTAGTAAAATGAATTTTAATTCGCGTTATTACGTATTGTCTCGATACATTGTTCAAAGTGAAATGAAGAAGGATTACTCGCTGAAATTTATATAAAAGTAATGTTTATTTGTTTTTAATTATAGCCAGGCTTTTGGTAAAATAGGTAATACTCATTAATATATATATCGAACGATAATATGAATAATTAGTATTGTAAATTCTGTAAGATATTCCACACATTGTTATTCAATTATTAGTTCATTTGTCTAAGTACTTGTTTTACAAATATGTTTAGATTGTTTTTATTCTGTTTTTGTCATACATGAACACAATATAACTTTTTTTTAAATAGGTATACTAAATAGGTAATGGTACGACTAACTATTTCATGGTTGGCTATTTGAATTTATAATATTCAACATGACTTTAATTATGCTTCTTCCTTAAATATTATGTTTTATATATGTAATAATCTTAATTACAAATATCAAAAATTAAAAAAATAAATGTATTATTAAAAATATTATTCCATTTTTTAGCTATAAATGTATTTAAGAAATATAAGAAACACCTATACATTTTAATATGCATAGTTTATCAATGATGGACTTATGATAAATACCTATATAAACTAATGTAGTAGAAATCTTTAGGTACTTGCATAATAGCCAAAAACTACTTTCTAAAATTAAATTATTTGACTAAAAATATTAAAGAACTGTAATGTGTCATAAGAAGTAATATTAGCATAATTCATAAATTATTTTTTAAATAAATGTGTTACATAAAACAAATAATAATTTTTACATACCTATTCATCCTATTTTGACATCATTTATAATATATTATTGGTATGAATCAGTTAACTCACTTGTAAAATAATAACCTAAATTTAAATTTTTTATTGAATATTGTATAAAATAGTTATAAATATAAGGTTATAAATGTACTAGGTTCACTAAACCAAATAAAAAATAACTAGGTATTACAATTTATTGTGTTTTTTATTCCTATAGTATCTATTATACTAAATTTAAAATTTAAATATTTTTATAAATTTATCAACATTTTATGCTTGGTGAGAATTTATAGATTTTTAAATTTTAGATTCCTTAACTTAATTGCAAATAAATATTTAATAACATAATTGTTTTTATTGAAGTTGTACCTATTTACTACTTAGTATACATATTGTTTAAACCTTTTTAATTAAGATTATACCTACTTAAATATACAAATTATTTTAAAAGTTTATAAATACTTACTGCATTTAACTTGGGAGTTTACAAATAAAATAATTACCTAGATATATTTTTATTCAACTGTTTTAATGTTATACATTTCTGACCCAACTATTAGAAAATTCTTAAGGTGTTTATGATTTGAAATGTGAATTATCAATTCTGTATAGGTACACACCCACATGTTTTTTTTTTGTATAAGATGTATTGCAATAATGGTTTTGAATTATTCATTTTCAAATTGAAATGTAGCCATTATATACTGTGTGCTCATTTATATAGCTTGATTCTATTACAATAAATATATACCTAACATTTTTACTACAGTAAGGTTTGAAAATATATACATTTTTCATTAAGTAGGATCAATGCATTATATTTAGTTACTTATTAAAAAAGAGTTTCAAGTATAATTAATTAGAATTATTATATATATTTTTTCATAATATATACCTATATATATAAACATAAGAAAAAAGAAATAATAATGTATATTACCTACTTTTTCCTTTTAACTTTGATAGCATGTTCATTATTAAATATACAGGATTAAGTAAATCGTGTTAATTAAAAATGTTATTGGTTATTATTGATTTTCAATATTAATTTACAATATATTTTATCTGTGCTATTAAAAAACTTAGAAAATATGTAAATTTTAACAGTACTGTATAATTAATAATTTTAAGATTTTAAAAGTTTTAATTATTTTAATTAATCTTATAATTAAAATTTAGATTTTTTTCTTTTTAAATATTATAAAATAAAGTATTTTACTTTGTAATTTATGTGTAACTTAACGCCTCAGTTCCTTAAATAATTTATGAGGTTTTAATAGGTTTAGTTCTGCATAGGCGCATAGCTAGTATTCATACAGAAAAATAAAATTTCTCTTACTATTTATATGTACCTATCTAATTATTTAATTTATATTTATTTACAGGGAGTCCCTGGGAAGTTACAATCATGAGTGGAGGATCATATAGTCCTAAATTAAGCGTCCTCGGTGATGCTGTAAAATTAGTACCTGTTGATTCAGTAGCAATATTTCAAATAAGTGCTATTGGTTTTCATCGAGAAGATATTCAAGTTAATGTATTAAGTAAGTTAATTTAGTTTAATACTAACATATTTTTGTTTTTAATTATATCAATATTTATTACTCAAGTTATAATATACATTACTTCAGGTATATTTTAATTAAAGTGAATATAATATGATGTACATATTTTAGGTCCAACAAAACGTAATATACAAGCTAAAATTATTAATGAAGGAGGAAATGGAATATTTAGAATAGAATTCATTGTAGTTGAAGTGGGAACTCATTTAGTTGATGTAAGTGTAGCTGGCCATAAACTTGGAACTGGTACCTTATTAGCTAAAGGATACAATTCAGCTCTGATTAGAGTGACTGATGTTTCCGATGCTGTTGTCGGCCAACCTTGTCAATTCAGAGGTTAGTTTATGAGAAATTAACTATCATTTATTTTTGTATTAAATAACATTAAAGAAATATTTAACAAAGTAGATATATTAGTACAGTGGTGTATTGAGAATTATGTCTCGAATGAAGGGGGCTATATGTAGTTATCTAAGACTTATTAACTGTGCTTTTTCATTCCGTTTCTAAGACAAAATTCTTCCTATCCATTAGTATGCTACTTCAATATGCTATACATTCTATCATCGTATAGGTAATAAATTGTATGTATATAAATTGATTTTAATGTTATCAAGTGGAAAAAATGTTATAAGCATCTAAGCTATGATTTAATTTTTAATTTTAATACTTAAACTAACTGAAAATGAGATTTATAAAAATGTTATAATTGAATATATATCTGTATGTTATACAATGTAGTTTTCTTTCATTTTTTTACTAGATATACATTTTATCAATTGATGGCATAAAACCTACTGTTTTAGAATCACAATGTGCCTAATATTGTACTTTTTTATTTGTCTTACCATGAAATGTTTCACTATAGATTGTTTAACTAATTATTATTATTTTTGAATCAACATTTTTATTTATTTTTTGTTGTTCTTATAGTTGATGCTAGTGATGCTGGGGAAGGCCAATTGGAAATATCAATTAATGAAGGAGAAGTGCCAAATCATGTGACTGTGGTTGGAGGTGGAAGATGCTTAGTATCTTTTACTCCCGAACACGTTAAACCTCACATGATTGATATAAAGTTTAACAGCGAAACTGTAATAGGTAAATATTAAATTTGAATGGTTAAAAAAAATGTAATGATAATTTAGTATGATATGAAGTTTTAATATTCAATTATTATTTATTTAAAGGCTGTCCATTTGTATGTTCAGTATCTGACACAAGTCGTGTGTCTGTTAATTTATCTCGTTTGGAGTTGATACCTGTGAACCAAGTAGCAAAATTTCATATGATGGTTGATAATTCGGCTTCAGCTGAATTGTCTGTGTCTGTCACTGGTAAATAATAATTTTTTTTTATTATTTTGTTCAGTATTTTTGTAGTTATTATTATTTTTTATTTATTTTAGGGCCTACCACTGAACTTCCAGTTAAAGTCACAGGAAATGTAAATGTAGGTTTTACTGCTGAGTTTACACCACTCCAAGTAGGAGCCCATTCAATATCAGTTGAATACAATGGACATGCTGTTAATGGTACTCCTTATGTAGCTAAAGCTTATGACTCAAGTAAAGTTTTAGTTGGACATGTACCTAAGGGTCATGTTGGAAATACATTCCAATTCACTGGTATGATTAAACATTTTTTTATTTTAAATATTATATTATGGTTATTATTCAATATCATTATTTTGTGTAGTTGATGCTAGCGAAGCAGGTGAAGGCAATTTAGAAATCACTATATCAGCCAGAGGAGCAAATATTCCCACTCAAGTACATCCACAAGGCAATGCTAAATTTGCCGTTAGTTTTCTACCACTTCAGCCTACTGATCATGTTATTACTATTCATTTTAATAAGGAACCAGTCCCAGGTTAGATATATTTTAAAATTTGTTTTATTAACATACTAAATTTAACTGTAAGATTATTTATTTTAAATTAATACTTGTATTTGTTATAGGGTCTCCTTTTATTGCTCATGTTGAGGGAGATTTACCGTTAGTTAGTGGTACTTCACTAACTAGCGCTCCTGTCTCAACTACTTCTCATTTCACTATGAGCAATGTATCTGGATCATTGGATGACATTGAAGTTAATGTTGAGGGTAAGTTATTAACTCAATGATATTTATTTTTCATTCTATATATTTGCCTCAGCACGACTGTATGGAATTTCAATTAAAGCTTGTCTACAAGTATGTGTGTCTATATTTTTACAGGTGGGCGATATCAAAAATCTCGATTATACTGATACTTCTCTCTTTTATTAATAACAAACTTTTAAACACTCTGTCAGCTATTAACGCTAATATTTTAATTTGGTGGTAGACCTTCAAATGTAATGTACTGAAATATAACTAATTAAATAAAAATATATTTATTTAATCTAGAAATATAAAAAGTTATAAAAAATACAAAAAAAATATATATAATATATTGTTATAAAGTGGTACTATTAAAAAGTATATCTTCTGAAAACATCTTTATTATTACATTTAAATATATATTAATTATTTGTATACTAAGTTTAAAATTTTTTTTCATTATCTACTTAGTTTTAAGAAATTGTGATCAATTAATGAGAATTAATCAAACATTTTTTTTTTCATTTTATAATGAAATTATATTAGGATTCTTTTTGTATAATTTCATATATTTTTTATAATTTTATAATTTTTTATAGTTGTGGGACCTTTAAGTATACATTTTGATTTGATTTTCACAAATTCCCTTGGAATAAATAATTGTATGGCCAATGAAGATGTTTTCAGCAGATATTTTAACTAACATTAATATCTATGTTATATTTTGTTTACTTATTTACGTACCTATTAACATAATTTTTAAATTTTTAAAAATATTTTGAAAGCTTACAAATTAAAATTTTATTAGTTTAATTTAATTGTTAGATAGTGTTTGTTTAGTTAAAAATTATACATAACATGCTGTATATTTCATAGAGCTTGTAAATTAAGTGATGTATAATTTTTTGTTTGACCAAGCATATTATCTTCTTAATTATTTCATCATATTCTATTAAATTTTATTTAATATCTATCATACCAATTATATTTTTTGAAATATTATCCTTTTCTTTTAATATAATTTTTTTTTCATCTAGTAGCTCTTTTTATAATTTTTACATATTTTATTTTAATAATATTAAATCTAATTTAATTGATTTCTAATGTAGTAAATTAATAAAAAAAAAATTTAAAAAATTATTATATAATGTAATACGATATAACTCAAAACACAAGGCATTATGAAAATAAAGAAATTTTTTGATAGTATAAAAAAAAAAATCATATTTCTCAATTATTTTTATAAAATACACTTAACATCTTACAATTTTTGATTTGGTGCTTTATGCATGTTAATCGTTAAATAATAACATTTTGTTATCTTTTTATGTTATATATTCTTTTTTAAGTTTAAGTTTTTAGTTTTTTTTTAAGCATTGTTTTTTACTTTAAAGATTAAACATTAAAAAATGTTTATTTAATGCTTATGCGCTTTTCTTATTCAAATAATGTTACTAACACTAATGAAGGATTATATAGGTCCTAACGGGTCGGCAGTTCCTGCCCAAGTAAAAGAATCTGGTTCACAATCATATAAAATTGAGTTCTGCCCTAAAATTGTTGGCGAACATAAGATTGCTGTTAGTTATCTTCGAACTCCAGTGGCCGGATCTCCATTTAGTTGCAAAGTGTATGATATCAAAGCTATTAAAGTGAAATCAGTACCTAAGGGCACTGTTGGACAACAAGTTACTTTTATTGGTAAATATATATATACATGAATTTATAATTGTAATACTTACATTTATTTATTTGGTAAATTTTAGTTGAAACAAGTCAAGCTGGTCCAGGCAATTTAGAAGTTACAGTAAATGGTGGTCGAGTGCCAACTTCTGCTCAAGCTCAAGGACCACATACTTACGCGATATCATTTACACCTCGTCAACCAACTGTTCATACTGTACATTTACGTTTTAATAATCATGATGTACCAGGTAAAGTAAACTGTAAAAGTTTAAATTTGTATTTTTTTGTAATAAGCTTATAAATATTTGATATTTTTTAAAAATAAAATTATTTGTTGTATGTAATTAGTGAAAGAAAAGCTTAAATTCAATTCAAAAATATCTTATAAACTTTTTTTATTCTATCTTAATATGAACTTGTTATATTTTTGTTGTAGGTTCACCATTTACTTGTTCCGTTTCTGAAGCTGCTAGAGTGGTGGTCTGGTCAGCTACTGAAGATAAAGTTGCTGTCGGTAAAATAGCATCATTTGCTGTTCAATGTGAAAGTAGTCCTCAAGTACAAGTTCTTGCACCTCTTAGACATTCTTTACCTGTTACTCTTATACCTGCTACTCAACCATCAACTCATAATGTTCAATTTACTCCTATTGATGTTGGTAAGCCTATATTATGTTTTCTAATTATTCAAAGTCATTAATATTTTATTATTATTTATAATATGATGATATATTTTACTTTTAAATAGGTGACCATAGTGTTGAAGTTAAAGTAGATGGTATACATGTCGAAGGCAGTCCATTTTTAGTTAAAGCATATGATGCTTCTAAAGTTCGTGTTACAGATATTAACACAGGGTTTGTGGGAAAACCTGTCAATTTCAATAGTGAGAATTTTTTTTTTTTTTATTAAATCAAAGAGCTAACATTTTTGTTATTTTAGTTAATGCTAGTGAAGCTGGTGCCGGTAATTTAGAAATTATAGTCTCAGTAAATGGAGTTAATGTTCCAAATTATGTTCAATCTGAAGGAAATGCTAAGTTTCGTGTCAATTTCAAACCCCGAGATGCTGCTCCCCATAGTCTGAGTGTACGCTTCAATGGTGAACCTATTCCAGGTAATATAACATGTGCTTAATATAATATCATATAATATTAAAAATAATTAATTATTGATTATTAATAATTGAATCATACAGGGTCTCCATTAACTTGCAGAGTATTGGATATTGATCAAGTTGCAGTAACAGGAAATGGTGTCCGATATTGTGCTATTAAAAAGACAGCGGAAATTAAAATAGAAAGTCCTGATATATCTAATGATACAAATTTCAAAGTCAATGTTTTTTCACCATCTGGACAATTGATCGATGTTAAAACGAGCATCATGGCCAATGCCATTGGGGCATATTATACACCAAATGAAATCGGTAACTTTTAATGTCAACATATCATATGAACCAAGAAAGCATTTTATAAGGTATAGTTTTAAGTTTATAATTAATCCAAAAATTTCTAGGAAGACATATGATAGAAGTTTTCATAGAAGATCAGCCAGTTGATGGTAGCCCATTTGCTTGTCACGCATATAATATAAACAATATAAAAGTTACAGGACTTGATAATGCTAAAGTAAGTTTTTAATATAGTATATTTTATTTTTATATATGTACTCATGAAGTATTTTTACAAAGGCTAGTAAACCAGTTACCTTCAGCGTAGATGCTACAGAAGCTGGAGAAGGCACATTGGAATTAGTAGTTAGCAGTCAAAAAGGCACAGTTAAAGCAGAAGTAGTTGCTTGTTCAAGAGGATTATACGATGTAACATTTGTCCCTCATAATGCAATTCCACATTTTGTTAATATAACATTTAATGATGAAATTGTACCAGGTAAAATAAAAAAATTAAAGTTAATAATTATTTATTAGGCTCAAGTTTGTAATCACTACCTATTCACTAAATGGTTTTTTAAATTTTAATTTAAAGGAAGTCCATACAGCTGTGATGTTGTTGATTTAAATGGAGTTAAGAAAGGGATATCTGGTTCATCAATAACTGCGTTCGGTGAAGGATTACAACGAGTAAAACTTGGTTATCCAGCTCGTTTTGACATAAATCCACACATTGCTGATCATGGATCTATAAGTGTGATTGTAAAAGGTTTGTGTTGATAAATGATTTTTTTAAACAGAATTTTTCAATTATTATGCTATTGTATTGTTAAAATTTTTTGAAATTAGATCCTGATAATAAGACTATACCTGTTAATTTACACAAACACGATAGTGGGTTATATCGGGTAACATATCGGCCATCTATTGTTGGTGTTCATATGGTTACAATTACACATCGAAATCAGCCAATTACCAAACATCCTTGGAAAGTTCAAGTCATAGATTCTGAATTAGTCATTGTTAGTGGACTCAATGAAGCTATTTGTAATAAACCTACATCATTTAAAGGTAGAAAAAAAAACTTAAAAAAAAAAGCTATTTACTAAATTATAATGTTTTTTCTTACATTATATAGTTGATACAAGGAATGCTGGTAAAGGAGAATTATCCGTGGCAATTAAAGCAGCAGGTCGTGATGTCAAACTAAAATCTTCAGATGTGGAGTCTAATGGTATCTATCAAGTAGCATATCAGCCTGTAATACCTGTACCCCATTATATCCATGTAAAATACAACAATTTTAATGTACACGGATCACCGTTTATGGTGAATGTGCGAGAACAAAATCCATCTACATCAGCTGAACTTCGAGCTGTTGGTTTGGGACTTTACCAAGGTATATCTAACAAAATGTCAACTTTTATAATTGATAGTGCTGGTAAGTCCAGTCATGAATTTGATGTTGTTATTACCGGAATGCAACATAGTGCTGTACCAGCCCAATGTTATCAACACAAAAATGGTATGAACTTGATTGTCGAATTTACACCTCCTAAAGTTGGTGAGTTTTTATTTTTTTTTCTTAATTTTTATCATTAGTTTAAATTTAATCATTGTTTTTATTTTATTCAGGACAGTATAATATTGATGTCACTCACTTTGGTAAGCATTTAAAAGGATCACCATTTACCAGTTATGTATATAATGCTAGTAAAGTTAAAGTCGACAGTCTTCCAGAGAAGAACAGTGCAGTTATTCATAAACCAATGTCATTTAAATGTTAGTATGCAGTAAAAACTATTATTTTGTTATAGAATTTGATTAACTGTGTTTGAAATTTGTAGTATTACGGAAGAATGCTGGGTTGGCTGATTTCACCGTTACTTGTCTTGGTCCAGATAATGAGGATGTTCCAGTAGATTTAAAATCATTCAATGAAGATATTGATGTTGTTCAAATAAACCCTACAGTACCGGGAGATTATATTTTTAACATCTGTTATGGCAAAGATCATATAACTGAAAGTCCATTGAAGGTGCATGTCGCTGATCCAGGAATACCTCGGGCTTGGGGTTCTGGTCTTGTTAAAGCTCTTAAAGATGTTTCAACAAAGTTTTATGTTTCGGCGTTGGGCACATCTTATCATGCCGTTCCTGTTGTTAATATACGTAATGGATCTGAAATAATACCTGTGACAATTAATCAATCTTCAAGTGGTCATGAAGGAGATTATGAAGTTTTATTTATTCCAAACCATATTGGTTTTTGTGAAATAAATATTGTTTGGAATGGAAGACATGTTGGTGGATCACCATATAAGTGTATGGTTGTCGATTTGACCAAAGTGCTGACGATTGGTGAATCAAATTTAAATAGCCGTATTATACTTGGAGTTAATGCTCCTACAACATTGACATTTGATACTTCAGTAGCTGGCCCTGGTAAAAATTTTACATCTTGTTAAATTGTTATTTAAAATGAATTATCATATGCATTTTTTATATCACAGGAGAATTAGATGGTCATTTAGAAAGTCAAGGAGGAACGATTGTTCCAATAATGATAGATCATTCTAGTGATAATGTTAAATGTGTATTAACACCTCACATATCCGGCCCACATGCTCTGTACTTGAATTATGCTGGATTACCATTACCAGGTTCGCCTTATCCTGCTTTAGTAGAAAGTGGAGCTGCTGGTGTGCGAGTAGTATTATCTGGAAGTGGACTGTCTACAGCTACTTGTGGTCAACAAGCAGAATTCATAATTGATGGATCACAAGCAGGGCCTGGTATGTTAATACTATTATTTTCATTTTAATGTGTTTTTTTAGTTGTTATCATGAATTTATTATTTTATTTAAGGTAATCCTGTAGTCACCTTAGCAGGCTCTAGACATGAAATATCAGTCAATGTCGAAAAAACAAGTGACAATGTATACAGAGCTATTTATACTCCCGTAAGTCCAGGCGCTTATTTATTAAATGTGCTGTGGGGTCACAGGTAAATAAACAGAATTATTTTTTTTATATATTTTTATTGCCTATAATATTTCCTCATTTCAGGCAAGTTAAAGGCTGTCCTCTAAAAGTAAATGTAACTGGTGTTTGTGATGCTAGTAAAGTTCTATGCACTGGGGACGGTCTAGGTATTGGTACAGTCGGAAAAGATATTCGAAGTTTTATTGATACACGAAGAGCTGGTCCAGGTATAAATGATAAGACATCCATATTTGTATGTAAATCATTCACTAATATCCATGAATTTTCAGGGGAGTTAAGTGCTCACTGCATTGGACCTCATAAAGTTGCTTACTGTGAACTCTATGACCATGGAGATGGTACTTTTACTCTGAATGTGAAACCACAAGAATCGGGCAGACATACACTGACTGTTAAATATGCCGGTTAGTATAATAAATAATTATCATAAAAAAATAGCACCTAGATAGCTACATATATTTTTAGAATTTTTATCATTATAATTGAACCAATTTTTGTAAGTTGTAATTTTTTTTATGTACCAAACATTTAGGTGAGGATGTACCTGGAAGTCCTTTTACTGTTCGAGTTAGTGGTGCACCAGATGCTAGTAAAGTTAGAGTGTACGGACCTGGCATTGAACATGGCGTATTAGCAATTTTCCAAAGTAGATTTATATGTGATACTCGTGGAGCTGGTGCTGGACAGTTAACTGTCAGGGTTAGAGGACCCAAAGGTAAAGACCAAAATGCTTTATTATACTTTTAATCACATTTCTTAAATTTATAATTTATGTTTTATTTGCGATGCGTTATTGTTGGTAATTATTTTAAACTCGTATATTTCAGGAGCATTCCGTGTAGAAATGCAGCGTGAAAACCAAAAAGATCGAACTATATTATGTAAGTTTGATCCAACAGAGCCTGGCGATTATCGAGTGGAAGTAAAATGGGCCGGGGAGCATGTTCCTGGATCACCATTTATGGTCATGATATTTGACACACAAGAAGAACTTAATCGGTTTTTACAGGTAAATTACTCATGTGGTAATATGTTTTGTTTTGAGTATGTAACTATCAATTTATTTTATTTCTAATTTTCCTATTTTATTGATGATTTTAGGGTAATCATTCACCAGCCGGTTCTGATCTATATAGTAGTGTTAATTACTCATCAAGTTATGCTCATATCACACCTTAAACTTTGTTACTAGGTGAATAATATATATATATTTTTTTTTTTGTTAAACGATTTTATTACATTAAAAATAATTGTTTTTAACTAGGATTATTGGTAAACAAATCCGTCCAACTGACTATTGATTTTTTTTTAAATTTATATTATATTTATTATTTATTTAATATTTAATTTTTTTTTTTTATTATATTTACAAATTAACTTATTTAAAAAATCAAAATGTAGTACTATGTGCTTGTTATATGCCTTCCGTGTATTATTTAACAAATTATTCCATAAATAAATAAAAAAAAAATGTATTAATATAATATTTTTGTCTAGTTATTATTATCATTTAATGAAGATGGATATTTTTTTGTAAGCTTATTGTTTACAAATTACAACATGTTTTAGAAACATTTATTTATATAAACTGTGTGTTGTTACAGTATAATGCAAATGCACAAAATAACAATAAATATGCAGATTGTAATAGATTATGCAGTTAATAGTTGAATGCATTTCAACAATATAATTATTATCATATGGATTATGGGATTGAAGATAAGTTTGTATCGAGCTAAAATAACATATATATATATATATATTGGACATAAGTATTAGGTATATATATAATGGACACAAAGATAATTTCGTAAAAAAATTATTTACATAAAGATTAATGTTATGAAAATTTCAAACTTGAATTTTTATCTAAATAATATGATAGTTGTATTATTTTGTTGAACAATTAATACAAATTTGAAATTAATATAAATATTAGTTAATGTAAGTATATTAATTATTAATTTTGTGTTCATATGTAAATAACAGTTTTTAAAAAGTTGGTACTACCACATGGAAAAATCTTTAAAATAAGTTACCATTTGAAAATGACTAAAGTCTTACAAGTTACAAAGATTGGAAATTGAATAGAACAATATTTTTAAGCTTTTTATTAAAAATGGGTACAAAACTCATCATTTTGATCCATCAATTACTGTCTGCTAGTATAGTTGATTATAATTTATATTATTTTTTAATAATCCATAATTTAAGATCTTAGTAACTTTTGAAAATAGATATACATGCAAAAACCAGATGATATTCACTTGAAACTACAATTTTAAATTAAAAATACTGATAAATATTTTTAATAATATTATGGAAAGCTTAAGTTCAATTTTTATTGGAAATTGTGAAGTGGAAAACGTACAGATGATAATTGCACAGATGAGGACTCATCATTATGAAACATTATGTGGCCTCAATAAAGGTTAAGTTGTAGTTAATTCAGTTGATCAGTCAAACTATCATTGTCCAACTGAATTTATGTATATCGAAAAGTTAACAATGTTAGGGGATCCAATGTATACAATATTGTTGTAGATGACACAATTTAGAATCATAGTATGAGGAAATAAAAAGTCCATCAAATAATTTCATTGAATTTTCTTTTTATTCATTTAAATAATACTTAATTCTAATATAAATTACTATATTTACAAATATAATTATCATTAATTAAGAATCTACAAATATAACTTTTTTTAGAATACAATATATTTTTTTTTTGTTTTTCATATAGGAGTATAATTTTCTGTAATCAAGTAGTTTAAAGTTTCAACTTGCCCGAAAAGGCGAAAAAATCAAAATGTATTAATAAAACAAAATGGCTTCAACATAAAATGAGATCGTCGATCTTACGAACTAAAAATAATCGTTTTTATGGCAGAGATAAATGGGCGCAAAAAAATGTTCTGTTTTCGTATAGTAATAATAACAATATACCTAACCAACGCGCAATACAAGAAAGAAAATATGTAAACGAAATAATATTATAAAATAATTTAATTAATGTCGTCAAGTTTTTATCATCGCCGTAGTTAGGTTTCGTAGGTAGTATTACATAATATTATTATAGGAAGTGTGTCTAGAGTTCTATATAATAACATAATATATATATATATATATAAATATATAAATATAAAATATATTTATATATAATATATAGCAACGTAACAATGTAAGATTATTATATAAATATATTTTTTATAATTTATTATTAAAAAAAAAAAAATAATAATAATAATAAATAAAAAATCTACCATTTTACACAACAATATAACTGCTAGAACTGCCGCAAAAAGACTTAAAAAAAAAAATTCTGAAATTTGATGTTGGATCTCGTTTTTCATTTTTGTTTTACATTACATCGTAATAATATCATACATATACATTATACATATATATATTATTACATAAATTGAACAACAGAATGTTTTTATATAACGAGAACGAGAATAATATTGTAAGTAAATACACAATAATATATTGATAATAATAATAATAATAACGTAATATTTGTGGTTATTATATTATTATAAAATCGTACGAGGCGATGATGATCGCTTAGAAAACAAAAGACGAAAGAAAGAAACGAACAAACACATTATATAATATTCATATACATATTACATAAATACATATATATATACGTTAACGTGTTATGTTATTACCTATATATATGTATATATGGTCAACCGTATATACAAACACAATCGTTTCGGGCGGAGAGGAACGCGATGAGAACACCGTCTTGTGTTACAGGCATGTTTGTTGTATTATTATTGGTATTACGATCTCATCTGCTCGTCCGCTCGGATGACGATGTCGGTATTACGATACATATACATATATATTCATATACAAGCCACATATATGCGTACATTATATATTATTATTATTATGACTAAAAAATCGTATAAAGCGTTTGTTTTCACGAGTA
The DNA here is from genome assembly GCA_009835225.1 of Aphis craccivora. Lineage (NCBI taxonomy): Eukaryota > Metazoa > Arthropoda > Insecta > Hemiptera > Aphididae > Aphis > Aphis craccivora. Next base: position 42,981 of record VUJU01000074.1, read on the forward strand.
CAATAATAATAGTAATAATAATAATAATAATTTATTAAATTATTAAAAACAAAAACAAAAAAAAAAAAAACCATATGATATAACCACATTATATATTATAATAATAATTTATATGGATGTTTCCTCGAGTGTCGCGCTCGCCGATGACGACTGGACGACGACGACGATTTAATAGATACAATTTATCAACGCGTTAAACATCGACATAAACATTTGTCCCGCATACATACCCGTAATACGCAGAGAGGGTTAGTTCATAAATAATGGGTAGAATGTGCCTTCATAGAGCGGAAATTTTCGATATTCTTTTATTAGTGTGTGTGTGTGTGTGTGTGGTTTGTGAGACGACGGTGGGAGGTGGAGCGAAAGAGGTACACGTCCGATCGAGAATGAAAACTGACATAACATGACATTCGCGGTACGTAAATATCGTGGTTATTACTTCTATGTTCCTGGTTAAACGATTTTAATTTGAGATTGGAGAGGACGGTCTGGACCAAAAAGTTCATTCCCTTCGGCGCGCCACTGAACGTTTGTGTCGACTAGAGCAGACTGGCGTGTCATCGGTTCACTTCCTAAATACTAGCTGTTACCGTATAGGCTATATGTTCGTTATTATTATTATTTGTGCGTCGAGTATTTTTCTCCGTTTGACCGTCTAGTAGGTATAAGTCGAAACACCGCCGTACAGGAACTACCTCTCCATAAACGATTTATAGAAATAATCTACTGCGATATTGATCATAATAAATTATAAAATGCGGAAAATAGGAAATAATGTCGATTCGCTACATCGGGTCCGTAAACGTTTAGGTGTATAATCATTTTCCGTCAGTCTCTCGTCAAGCGATCACACTGTTTTGATGAAATCCTTGTCGATTAGCAATATCTATAAATCCGTCGCACAAGCGCCGAGGTCAGAAAGAAAAATTATACACGCTCTAGCTGTCCGGAAAGGATTCGATATCGATTTTTTTTTTACCGCGTCCTACCGCCTCGCGTTAAACTGTTTTAAATCGTTGTATTGTACAGACACGAGTCGAAAAAAAAATCGTACGTCTGGTTTCGTGCAAGTGCACTCCGCGTACGCGTATCAAACGTCCGTGTACGTATATAGGGAACGACCCGACGAGTTTGGTCACCGGGTCGTGGGACGTGACGCGTGTGTGTGATGTCGAGACGGTCGTCGTCGTGCCCGCCACATGATGACTTGCGCGCGTTACGAAAATGTGTGTGTAAAGGTATTACGCGTATAACAACTCACGGGAAGGAAAACCACAATAGAAAACGGCTTCGTTTCGTAAATGTTTTTATAATATATATATAATAATATGTAAAAACGGGGTAATTGACACTGTTCGTTTTCAATAACAAAACAATAAAAATTGTCTTACCTACCTAAAATATTATTATTTCTCAGACTAGATAGTATTATTTATTATTATTTATTTAAATAAAAAAAAAAAAAATGTTTTTCTTTTTATCACCTAAATTATTATATTTATTGCTGAGACGTTTTGTCATAATCATATTATATATGTCTAAAAGTAAACATTTTATTTTATATAATTTATACATATCGCGTGGAATATGTTTTTGATTGTTAAAAAGAAAATTTAACGAGGATCCCGTTCGGTATAGGTCCTAGGACGTTATTTATTTTAATTTAATAGGAACTTAGGGATGCAATACAATTAAAAACACAATGCGGAGAACAACTGGCGGAGATGCCCGAAACTAAATTTACGAACACAATGCTAATCATCAAATATAACGTCGAAGGAATTATTTAAGTACATTGAACAGATCTCGTTGAGTTTATATAATGACATAATATTATCACAAGGTTTAGTTTTAATAATGTTATTCCTTAACAGTTTCGAAACGAGGCATAAATATCAAACGAAAACTAAAACGTTAAATTAAAATATATATCCTCAGACTGGACAGTCTCGTACAATTTGAGCAAGTGAATTTTGTATGAACTGAAAACGTTGAGAATGTAATTTGTGATCCTCAGTTCTGGATATTAAAAAAAAAAAAACGAACAAAAAACAAAACAACTAAACAAAACGATATAATAAATCAACGTGAGATTTTAATCATATTAGAATTTATGCCTCTCCGACACTAACTATACACTACCATGCCAATACTTTGTCGAGTTTTTTATAATATAATATATTTTTAAATTTTAGAAATACTATATAATAATTAATATAATATTTGAAACGCAATATTATTAATACACAATAATTAAATATATAGTATATATTATAATATAATATCATGGAACCACGTGACGCGCACCGCAGGTCAGCCTACCAACAACAGTCGACAATATAGTGTAGGTCAACACTACGTCGCACTGCGTTAAAAAGATTTTATTATTATTAATTTTTTTTTTTTTTTTTAACAACAAATAATTACGGTAACGTTTAAATCTATAATATATGCACATCGTAATAATATATAATATTTTATATTCAAATCATTGTTCTATGATCGCGCGCGAAATATATGGTTTTTTTTTAATTAAGATTTTTTTGTTTTGTCTTTGAGCTTGGGGTTTTCATTTTATTTTTTGCGCGGAAACGTCGTTCCGGACGCGCGTGGGGTGGCGGCGGCGGCGGCGGTCGGTCAACACGCGCTCTCGATATACCCGACGGAGTGATGCTGCTGCTGCTGATGATGATGATGATGCCTGACGGCGCCGGCCATCTGGGCCTGACGGCGCTTGTACGCGTGGAACTCCTCCTTCATGGCCCGGAGCCGGGCCTCGACGCTGTCGTACTTGGCCTTCTTGAGCTGCGTGGGCGTCCGGGACCGGGACGGGGACGGCGTGCACGCGATCGTCGGCCCGAACAGCGCCGTCTGCTGGAGCAGCTCGGTGGGCGTGGGCGTCAGCGGGAACACCGGGTCGAACTCGTACTGGTCGTCCACGCTCAGCGGCGGCTTGTCGCTGGCGGCCGTGCTACTTCCGCAGCTGTCGGCGCTTCCGCCGGCGCCGAACAACAGGGGCGGCGGCGCTCCGAAGTCCATCCAACGTCCGTCGGCGTAGAACAGCGACGACGTCGGAGGCGGCGGAGGGTGCGCCGGCGGGGGCGGCGGGTGTTTGTACGGCGGCAACGGTCCGGGCCGGCCGCCGCCCGGGCCGCACCATTCGTCCAGTACGCTGGCCGTGCCGGTCGGGTGTTGGTGTTGCAGCGTGCTGGACGTGGTGTTCTTGGAACCGAACCCGCTGGAACTGGAACGGCTCTCCGGCGACCGTTCGCTGACCACGGTGGTGTTGTTGACGGTGCCGCCGTCGGACGTTAGTTCCGGTGCGCTCCGGGCGTACCGCATGTGCTTGGACCGGTACCTGCCCGGGTTCGGGTGATACCTGGGACTGGCCGGCTGCAGCCGTTGCATCAGCGTCCGGTGGTTCTCCTCGTGAATGGCCCTGAGCGAAGGAAGCTGTTGGCTGTACCGCTCGTGCACGCTCCGCAGCGTCGTCCGGTCGTCGGCGACCGCGGTGGGTGTGGTGGGTGTGGTGTGGGTGGGACCCGCGGGCGCCGCAGGACGACGGTCGAAGCCGCCGCCGCCGTACGGAGTCCGTGGGTCGCATACCGTGGCCACGACCACGATCGGCCGGCGGCGGTCGTCCACCGCGGCCGCGGGGGCGCTGTCCGTCCACCTCGGTGCTCCGCCGCTGCCGGCGCTGCTGCCGCTGACCGTCAGCAGTGGCTGACGGCTCCACGTCCTGTTGGAGAAACTCGGATGGGACAGGAAACCGCCGTCGTCGCTGCTACCGGACGACGAACCGCTGCCCCGCCGGCTGGACGACCTGGAATCGGCCGCGCCGGTCAACACGAACCGGCCGTCGGCCGACCGGGAGATGCGGCCGAGACGGCGGCGCGGGCGTTGGCCGCCGCCCGGCATGCCGTCCACGCAGTCTTGGCCGCCGCGGTCCAGGAACGAACTCGAACGGGACGGCCGCGCCACCATGTTTAGAACGACGTTGCATCCGCTGCTCAGACTTGATATTCGGGTTGATCTAGATCTAGAAGGACAACACAAACGAGGACTTGTTAGTGTTTTGCCGTTTAAGTGTATTGTATAGCGACAATAATAATGATACAGTCGTGAAGTACGAAGCCAATAATTCAAGTATGAAAATCATATGTACACTCAAAATATGCATTCTTAAGTCTGCAGCGACTTACAATCACATAATACTATGTATAGTCAACCGTCATATTATATGCGTGTCGGTAATGTGTTATTAATATTATGCAAGAAACAAAAATCATGCTTATTTCACGGTGCTTATATTATATACGAATTAGAAACGATAAGAATTAAGAACCGTAGTCTTCGATTATATTTAACGAACACCAGCTACGCATATAATGATGCATATTAACGATGAAAACACTCACACAAAAATATGATCATAAAACTTCAATCTAATATTCTAATTATTACTGACTAGGAACAAACAAAAAATTAATCAAATCCGAATTGTCTGCTTCGGTACCTAGGTGCGTCTTGTAAAACGACGTACTACGAGTGGTGAACATCTACTTATATAAACCATTAAAATATATCTGAACTATGTTCGTGAATGTTGTTAATACTCTTCGTGGTATGATACCACGTGTTACGACGTTAAAATAATATATTTGAATTGTTCTATCATCTATTTCGGTTGTAAATGCATCGATTAAATTCTCATTCGTTGATATTATTCTAAATAATACAAGAGACGTCTAGGTACCTACAGTATTAACTCTACATACAATCTACAATTACAAACAATCTAAAACTTATAAAAACAAAATAATAATAAATGCTATTGATTAATAAAGTGCAAGCAAACAAACACACGCATACTGTGATGTACCAATATTATTTTGAATTTGTGCGGCTCAACAGCTTGCTAGCTCTTCACCTGTTATCCTGAACGAAAGCACATAAACAAAATATAAATATATATTAATAAATATATCCGACGTGTTAATATTGTAAACATGATAATATTATAATATTATCGATAAGTGATTTAGAAGAAAAAAAATCGTTCGTTATTCGTGTTGCGATTATTTGCGCGTGTAATCATGAACTGCAAGCTCTTCCCGTTTTATTAGCATCACGAATAAAATTTGTTTTTCCTTCATGTCGAGACGCATGCAATAAAGTATAGGTATTATAATATTAAAGTGTAAAAATGCCTCGACCCAGTGGAGATATTATTATATTATTTTAAACTATTTTCAAAGGTTAGGTGTTATGGTGGATATAATTGTACATGTTACACGGTGTATATTATTATTATTAGTTCCCTCCCGAATCGAATTTCAGACGATCATTACGGTCCATAGCTTTCGCGGTCGTCTACAATATTAATAATATATAATAATCATTATTAAATGTACGTCACACGCGTCCCGCATTGTATAATATATGGTGACACATTCGGTGCATTATTATTATATTGTCGTCGTCGTCATTATCATTATGATATTATTATGATTTGCCGGAAATCGCAAAAACGAAAAAAGCGGTTGCGAGTGAAGCATATTGTAGCCTGTATAAGATATAATATATATATATATATAAGTAGGTACTATTTTTTTAATTTGGTATATATATATTATATAAATGTTACATTATACATATTATAAATGCTTCGCTTACGGATTTCGCTATTGGCTAGGACAATTCGAGTCTATAGTCTCGGTAAGTACGAGTGTCCGCGAGCCTATATATAGACAAAAAATAGTATCCATGTAGGCATCATGTACATATTATATTATCATAAATTATATAATATATATGCGTATCACAATTTTTCGAAAAATTGTATATTATAATATATTCCAATAAACACGCCCCGTAAAAAATATGTAATAATATTATACCATTCAAACAATTATATTTTAGAACACACAATAATAATAATAATAATAATAATATGTATTAAGATATTATAAATAGCTGTGGTGTATGCGACGGAACTCACTTTTTTAAAGGCACTTGACTAGTCCCCGGTATTTGTCCGCCATTTCTGGCGTCCGTAATTCTACACGCGACCATGTTGTAAGCTGAAATCACAAAAAACGCCACGTCCGTGTAAGTAACAAAATATAATATTATTATGTGTCGATGACGTTCGCGGAACGGATAGGCGCGTGTATCGATCATTTATTGTTCGGTTCAAAAAACGAATATTGATGTACATTGTAGGTACATTCGTTTTTCACTCACCTTTTTCGTGTTTTCGCCGTTTCCTCTTGTTGCAAATCTTTACCGCGCACACGGACAATATTATGGCGACGACGAAGAACAACAGCCCGCCAACGACACCCGCCGTGATGGCCTTGTGTTTCACCCTGGCGGGTACGGGGAATTTGATTTCTTCACTGTTTTCGAAACTCTTCAAAGAGTATGCGACCACTCGGAAATAATAGGTACGACCTCCCACTAGACTTTTCACTAGAAAACAGAAAGAAACGAAATCAATCGTTTTGATATCCGCGAATTCCCTCGGGGGATTTGTTTCGCTCAAGACTCGGATAAATATTGGCTATTTTTTTTTATTATTTCCTCCTAACGAATTTCGATAGAATACAAATGTATCAATTAATGTATCATAAATAAATAAACATTGCTGATAATTGCATACTTAATATGAACGGTTTAGGTATAGGTATGATCAATGAACAATCGCGAAAGTTTGGAAAATAAAACGCAACTATCAGTTGGAAATTAATATTTTGAATACGCGATAATAAACGGTAATTCATAGATTTTTGATATTGTTTTTTTTTTTAATTTATCAGCGATTACGTTGTGCGATACCGTCTAATAATGATAAATTTTCCATTCATATTATTGTGTATCTCGTACCGATGTCATAGTATTATGTTTATACAAAACGTGTCTTTTATTTATATATTATGTACCTAGATAATGAGTATCCTCTGCTCTGATTTGAGCCTTGTTCAAAGTTCTCCAAATCCCGTCTGTCTTATAATTGATGACGTAGTAACGGATTAGATGAGCTCTTTCTAAAGGAGCTTGCCAAGATATGACAAACCCATTATCTACTTCGGCGATGGATACGTTTCTCGGTGGTCCGGGTTTTGGTCCTATATACAAAGCAAAATCGAATAAGGACAATAATAACAACAATAACAACAACTGGCAATCGGCGCAGTTGCATTAAGCATGACGTGCTCTTCGCTCTACCGACAAATGGTTGATGATAAAAACTAAGTTATATATAGGGATGACGAGCAAAGTGAGAAAAAAAAATAATAATAATTGAAAGCTGATGATTTCTATACCTTTTGGTCTGAATACTGGTGGATACATTGTAGCACCAGAGGATTCAGTGGGTAAAATGAGGTCACTATAGTCGACAACGTCTGCAAAACGTGGAATAAAATAAAATAAAAATAAACACATGCAAAACAAAACAAAATTAAATTATAATTGTATGGGTAAAATCATAGTTATTCCTGAAATAATGTCGATAAGGACTTTCTAAAAAAAATTAAAAGGAAAAAAAATTATTATGTCTTAACGAAACGTATAGTTGTGACACCAACGATATCATGCGGTAAATAAATGTGCTATGTACAGTACGAAAATATCATAATAGTAAGTTGTCATGCATTATCTAGTTATATATATATATATTATTTGTATATTATATTAAATGAAAAAAAAATATGTACATTATATTGTTTGTGCTTACCGTCGCTTGGGGGAGGAGGTAACTCGGTGACCGGTGGCGCGGGACTTGTTTTTTTGGCCACGGTTAATGGTACGGCTGCTGCCACCCAACAGAGAATAGAATAAGCACAATAGACCAAACTTATGGTATACAACAAGGGCATTTATAGAACAAAATTTCGCGGACGCTTACAACAAGAAACGGAAAGCTTCGACACAGTCGCGTGCGCGGCGACCGGTTGAAAAACGAAGTAATGTAAGTAAAATTATTATAAATCGTAAAACGAGGTACGCAGTTAATGTTGAAATTAAAATATAGTTTCACATTCGACCTGGTGGTCATTTTACACAGGCGTTTAATTTTTAATTTTATTTGTAAGCATCCGACATAAATCATTATATAATACAATACACGTTATCTACAACAATACGTAAGTTATTTAAAATTGTGTGCACAAGTAGTTTAAATCATAAATATTCTGCGGAAGTTCAAGGCCACGTTGATCCCCCAAAAGGGATACAACGTACAACTTTAGCAGAAGATATCTAGACCTTGATCTACCACAGTAAGATGTGTTTAAATTATTCAAAATGACTAGTTTATCGAATGTGACTTTAACGGCCACATTCTTTATGAATTATTATATTAATAATTAATATTTATTATAAAATTACATTGATTTTTCCATATTCCAATAAGCGTCTAAAGCGACTAAATGTACAGTGCGGCCCGTTTATACAACTGACACTGTGTAGCCAACCCCCGTCAGTCGTTTTTTTTTCATAAAAACAAGTATACTTTTTTGTAAAATTAAAACAAAAGAAAAGAAAAACACTGTATTATCTCGTAACTACGTCTGATCCACATTGCATTTACTCACCCAGTGTCCTGATCGAAATAACTTTGCTAAGCATCCCATCGCCCAACGCATTCTTCCCTACCACTTGAAACTCGTATGTCGTGTCCGGAGTAAGTCTGTTTATGGTGACTTGGGTGCTCCCCGACGGAGTAACGGGTATTGTAGACCAGTCCGCCATCCCCGGTTCTTTGTACCTAAACGAAAAATCATTACGCACCGTTATAGCGATGTCATTTCGAACAGATGGCGGCGACTGTGAGACGAGGTTTACCATATAGTGTAGTCCTGTTTGTAATCGGGACCACCGCTATAACCGGGTAACCACTGCAGGGTTACGGTTGTCTCGGAAGCGTTTGCCGAGACGTTGTAAGGGGCGTGCGGCTGGGTACCTTCGACGACCAAATGAGTAGTCGTAACTATTGTGGCCACTTCGTTGCTCGCGACACAATGATAATATCCGAAATCGGTTTTTCTGAGGTTTTCTATTGTGATATTACCACCGTGTATGCTGTGACGACCTTTGGGCAACGGAGCTCCATCTCTCTGTTTTACCAATCACACAATAATATCGTTCAGTTAAATCGTTTAGACATCGTTATCGAATGACTTACTCTCTGCCACTGAATTTTGGGTTTTTGGGTGCCTTCAGCTTCTTGGGCGTCACAATGCATCTCCACCGATTCGCTGATTTTGCGCTGGTACATATTCTCCGGTTCAACGGTGAATGTTGGTGGTTTCCTCACCAACACTTCCATTTGTCCAGATGATCCTTGAGTACCCTGTGCATTGTAGGGTGTACACGTGTATCTACCCTGGTGGTTTTGATTGACCTAACCGATTTGAAATAGAAAAAAAACAAAACACGGTACTCGATTATTATAACGATCTAGTAACGAACTTATTGTTTTTTAAATTATTTACCCTGGTAAATAACAGCGAACCGTTGTTCATGATAACGATGTCTTTTTGCTGATAAGGTTCGAGCAAACGTTTGTCCTTGGTCCATGTGACGTATTGTAAAGGCGGGTTGGCTTTAATGTAACATTGCACAACGCCAGCCAATCTGAACGGTAGATACTGTACGGTCGGCGTGAATGTAACTTTGGCTGGATCTAAACACAAACATATTAATGGTTGATATTTTGTTGACTTACGATCGGATTTATACGCACATTCGACATTCAAATAGGCAGATGCGGATTGGGGGTCACCAATGCCGTTGCTGACTTCGCACAGATATTGGCCCGAGTCATCGGCGCTGACGGGATTTATAACCATGGAACCGTCCTTTTTGATAGTCACTCTGGTTTCCAGAGATGAAATTGACTTCACGAAAGCTCCGTCGCGAGACCACCGGACGGTGACATTACCGGGCATGGCCTTGGCGCCACACAGGAATTCGACTTTTTCGCCTTCCAATTTCGTCTGGTTAGTCGGAGGAGACATGATTACAGCTCCTCCCGCTATCAAAACCCTAGCCGTATGGCTAATTTGTCCTTCGCCATTTCTGGCGATGCACGTATAATCCCCGATGTCCTCAGTTCGGATGTTAGATATCCTCAGTTCAGTGCCATCATTGAAAATGCCCACGGTGGTCGTCGGCTGTACGTCCGTGGCGTCTTTGAACCATACGATTTCGGGCGTAGGCGTCCCCACAGCCTGACAGTTTAGAATAATGGAATCTCCGACATTTATGTATTGGACTTCACCGGGAGTGGTGACGAATTTCGGAGGAGCTATAAATAACGGAACGCAAACGATTATCGATTAATTGGCTTATCATTTTAACACATTAACGATATGTTATATTTTAATAATATATAATATGAAACATGAGTTGTAACTCGAATCGACGATAAATCGTAGATAGGTACTGACCGTGGACGTCTAGATGAAACCACGTGCCGTTTTTGTTGGTTGGCGACCGGTTGAGAAACACCACTTTGCAGGCGTACCAACCTTGGTCCGACTCTTGTATATTGGTCAAGTTGAGCGAAGCGAGGCCGTATGGAGAGTCCTGGGAGACTCTAGCCACTCGGCCTTCGTATCCCGAACCGCTGTGAGTGGGATAGTTGTCATACCAAATGAATATCGGTATGTCGAGACCCTAAAACGTACGGTCATTATATTTCTGTCATACGTTCTATACTATGCATGGAATTTTCTAATATTCAGACGAACTACAGTAGGCCGGTAATAAAAAAAATAAATGTTATTTTGTAATATTACTTGGCTATTATCCTACAATACAATTGGAGATTTATAATGTTTAAAAAATATGTATATACAATATACATATTATATTTATTTTATACAAATTAAATGGTGTGCCTTCTACAAGTTTATGATTGTGCATAGTATTTACCGAATAATCATTAGAAATGTTTTCGCTTACTTTTTTCTCCCACTGTAAAACGTAAGGCACGGGGTGTTCGGCTGGGAACTCCACTTGGCAGTTGAACACGACTGATTCGCCCACGATGGCCGTGATGTGTACAGCATCGTTGAACGTCGACCCGGTAGCTATAAGCGGTAAGTAAAAATTCATAGTTAGATAATACAAAATTATTTTTGTCTCTATATTTTGCTGTAGGTATTTAGATTTGTTAAAAAGTTATCTATATCTATTATGATATTTATGTTGTTTCCTTTTATAAAATATCGCGTATATATCTGCAGCACAAACAATATAAGACGAAGTAACATTGTACGATCTAAATATTATTCGAAAAAAATTAAAAGAAAAGCTCTTCACAAAAGGCGAAACAAATTATCGGCGTTCATCAGAGTAAAAAAAAGACCTTTTAAGCTTTTCATGACCCAAAAGATTAAAGATGAGCTTCTTCGAGTAAAAAATATAAACGAAAACTATAATAGCGCTCAGGACTATTATATTGTGTAGAGACGGTTTGAAGTGAATTGTGATTATTCATTTTTTGCAATTCTTTTCAGATTATTAAACGTATAAAATGTTTTCTAGAGGCGATTCGATGATAATTTTGAGTTATTTATTGTTTTATATTTTTATCATTGTTCTTAGAGGAAATTAAAATCGTTTATGATTTGTGACGTTGCGCCACTGTGCGTGAACATAGATAGGTGTCTTGATACATATAAACGGCAAAACGCGTGTCCTTGGAAAAATTAAAATGTTGTACCAATAATTCTGACAATATTTCACGAGTTCTTATTGAAATATGTATAAGTATAATAATTAACGATTGAATAACAGAAAACAGATTCAGGTAGTTTCGATAATACGTACTAATAATTATTAAATTTGAATGCACGTTTCGTAATATCTATACAAATTATGAAAAGTCTAATTAATTTTGTTGGAGTGTTATTGCTGTAATTGTATATAATAGAATTTAGAAATCACAGTTGTGTAGTACTATGCCTTATAATATTCACCCGGCCCACGGGACAGCCAAATGTTGGATCAATACCGACTGAAGAAACTACCGTCGAAAATCAAAGTTTGTTTTTCGACTACAAAATATGACTGCTATAAAATACAAAAAGTTAAAATCAATAATATACATTTAAAACGTCTGTTTTCTGATTTTTACTTTTAACATAAAGTCAAATCGACGATCTGCTTGATTTTGTAGTGGTTCATTTAAAATAACCTAAATATTTGGTTTTTAAATTTTATTTCTTAAGTTTTTACATTCAATTTCATTTAACTATTTAGTTTAATTTGAAAAACTTTACATTTTAATGTAATATAATAAGTACGAGTATAATATTTTGAAAATGATAAAAAATTTTTTTGATTAACGAAAATAAAATTTTAATTTTTAAACAATTGTTTTGTTATAATTATAAAATTAAAAGTCTAAGGAAAAATATTAAATATTATCATCTACTGTTAGGTGGTAATAAAAGTTTATTTTTCATTTAATTTGATAGCTTGAAACGTAATTATTTGAACTTTGAACATTTTATTTTAATTAATTTAGTGTAATTAAAATTCATTTTTGTAATTCAATACTTAATATTACGTAAATGAAAACCGTACTCAAAGTGGATGTATATATTTTTTGTATTACAATTTAGAATTGTTAATGTTTCGATTAATTTATTGAAATCGCGATCCTTGAGAAAAATGTTAGTTCAAAAATTAATATAATTTAATACTTTATACACTTAAATGGCAAAAAAATTTATAATTTTTTTTATAATTATAGTTCATAACTTTTTATAAAAGTTTAACCAAAAGTGAAAAGACTGATTTTCAAACTATTAGTTTACGTAAACCTATTCGATTTATTATATATATTATACACTAATTGGTAATGTTAAGTAATTTGATAAGACTAAATGATCTAAAAAGAGAAACCTTTGACCCAGCCCCCGGGATAGGAATATAGATTTACTAATGGTTTCAGGCGTGAAAAATAAAACGGGTTTAAAACAAAACAAAAAAAAAAAAAATCTCATGAGAATGATATCATTGACGGGAAACAGCTTTTGTTAAAAGGAGTTTTCATTGTTCGCCAAAAGGTTTTATGAAAAAAAACTACTCATCTTCCCCCTTCAACCCGTGGACGATAAAATAATGGAAAATGAGGATCCTTGGACTCAAAGTGTCCAAGAAGGGACGTAAAATATTGTGAATACTATTATTAAAACATATATTTATAATGACCAACATTTTTGTATGCAGTAATAATGTCATATCTCGTGTGTAAAATATTGTCGAAGCGTTTAGATAGTTTATGTTTTAACAAAATATTGCTTAACGTCAAATTGAATACAAACAAATTATCACAATGGAACTAATTGAAGGAATATTTTTCTTATATATGAGCTGAAATCATAAGTAATAATAGTTTTCATATTAAAATTTAATATATAGGTAATAAATAACGGATTTTTTCTTTTATTTTTATAAAAATATAAAAATCTTTAATAATATTACGTAGGTATTTTGTTTTCGATTTTTATGATCGTGTATTAAAGCAAATTATTTAATTCATTTTATTGACTATCATTTTATTTATTTAAGAAAGAATATTTATTTAATATCCAAATACTTAATTGAATTATTGATTTGTGTACTATATAGTAATAAACTATAATAACATTGTTCTAACTGTTTTTAATTAAAAATAATAATTATTATAGACATACTACAGATATTGCTCGTACCGACCAACCACTAGCCAAAATTTGCATTATGAGTTTATAACTTTTGACTTTTTTTTTTTAAAAAAAAGGAAAATAATTGTATATTCAAACACGATTCTGATATTTCACTTAAAATTAATGTACATAAATTGAATAATAGAAGAAAAAATATTCAATTTTACAACAAATTACTATATCGTTTCGTTCAGGGTTTTAAATAAATTATTATATAACCATAATTTATTATGTTTAAAAATTGAAATGAAGAAAAAAAATGTCACAATGATATCTATTGTAATTATGACGCACTACAAATATGCATAAAACGAAATTCACAATTTAAATGGTTTTTATGTGTATTCCAATTATTTTTGGCTTCATCAATATTCATAGCAAATATGATTGGAAAAGAAATTTAAGACATATTTTAATACAGATATAGGTACAACACCAATCATATACTATATCTAGGAAACGAATTATGATTTGAGGGACTGAAAAAAATTACATTTCTTTGGGACCTCTGGTTCATGACCAAATAATAATCAACCGTCACGTCCTGAACACACAGTCTGTTGATCGTGACGTGTTTTTAATTTCGACATGGACAACGGTGGTTTTTCACCAGTATATTTCTCATGTCACGAGGGTTTTCTATTTATTTTTTTATTTATTTACCATTTTTTTTTTTTTTTTTTTGACAGACATCTATTATAAGATATGGGGTTCGGGTTTTTCTGACGAAAATTATGTTTTTATTGAATTGATTTTCTGCTTCTCATTTTTTGAATCAAAAATTACTAAGCTACTATTTTAATTTATATTACCCAAGTCTAAGTGAACATTGCATTGTATGTTTTTATACAGATAACATTTGTTTGAAATACAAATGTAAATACATTGACTAACGGACTATATCTACGTATATTCAGATATATTTTTTTTTTTCATACATTTTTCATTTCATATAATATTGATTATAATAAATATTTAATATAATATAGGTAACCACATTATCGATACTGTAAATAATAATAATAATAATAAAAAAAAAACGTATACGTAAGTTAAATAAAAAAAAAGTCTCTTAAAAATCATCGATCATTGAATTACTATTTCAACATTCAAAAAAAAAAAATTAAAATAATCTGTCGCTGTACTGAAACCTCTCTAGATAGACAGCTTGATGTAGCTTCTGTATAGCGCCCTCTTAATTGAAATATGTTTGATGGATTATTTTTCATAGTAAATAAATAATTTCGTTATAAGCTGATAATATTTAAAATCAATAAGTACCAACCTATCGGTATAATCATAACTGATTGAAAAAAGTTAGCACGAATTAGGTTTAACCGAGTCTTATAATATGGCCGTATACATAGGTACGATCAAATTTTTCTTTTGCAATGTATTAACGAGATGAATACACGAGTAACACTGTAGTGAAAACATAAATAATGTGCACGAAACACGTGCCATATTAAGGTCTAACTACGTTATATTTTCCATGCACACATAATATTATATCATGTAAGATGTTTAATGTATTGCTTAAGACTTATTTATATTAGGTATACTGTGAGTTGAAATATGAACATAACATTATAATATACGACGAGTGTCGTACCTATCATAATAATTTTTTTTCTTTTTTTTTTTTAACAACCATTGTTATTCGTCTAAATCTCGATTATTAGTATCGTTTGAATACATATTATTGGATACAAGACAGTATCCGTAGACATTTTCTCGTTTTTGTAAATTAAACTTTATATACGATGTCAGTTGGTTATATTGTAATAAGTGCCTAGTATAATATAATTACAATTTCCGGTGACAAACGTGCACGGTGAAAGGCATTCGAACAAAACGTAATGAATCATATAAGCCATTATCCGTTAAATGTCCAATACACGTCATAATCGAACATTTATACGGAGTTGCATTGATTTAATCAAAATAGATTTTAATGAGCGAAAGTCCGACGCGCGCGGTATATTACTAAATTATCTGCTGTACCTACGCTGTAAACCGAAACTGCAGCATCTATTATGTATTATTGTTTCTAATATGATTTTGTATCCACGAAATATTGACGACGGTATATATGCTGTATAGCGTATACACACACACATATATATATATAGTATATACTCTATTCGCCGTAGTTTCTTTGATATCATTTATATATAGTAATAGAGCATACCGCCGAATCATTGTTAATTCATCGCGGACTCGCCGCATAAAGGACGAGAACTGTTGCAGCAGATGTATTTATATGTAAGACGCGCGCGGTGTATACAAAGTCGTTTAATAACATATAATATATTATATTATGCATGTTGTCGTGTTTAAACTTTCAACGACAAAAATCGAATTCCGCTAATGCAATAGGTATATTATATACGGCCACTCACTTGAGACTAGGACCCTGTTGAACAGCGAGAGAACGAGAGCTGCGAAGACTACCGTGACTTTGCTAAATAGTCTCTGGTCCAGCCGTAGGCCCATGCCTCTCTTCCCATACTCCTTGTTAGACCTCTGACGACGCCATAGTCATCTGGAAAAATGAAAAGAAAAAATAACGGTTAAATAAATTAGTGTATTGTCGCAATCGCAGCAGCAGCAGTGTCATTAGTTAGGTTCACTCGCGTTTGTTATAAACGATTATATTATCATACGATTTTGGCCATCGGCATTTTCGCGGGTTATTGTGAGCGTATATAGAATGGTATATATAATTATCTAGGCGACGTATATTATACATTATTCAATAACCTAACCTAAGAAGATATACGCGTATAACAGTATTTCGATGGATTTTGAACTATCATATATATAATACGATTTATACTCCTACATCAAAACGGGGAAGGTTGTCCCATGTGTTAACGCCGTTAACGGCACATAAGACAGCAACAGCAGCAGTTATATAATGATTTCATAAACTTTTTCACGGACGTTCGATTTAATTATACATGACGCGATGAGGGGAGAGAATACTGCACAAGACGTCGGCACGGTGAAACTTATATACGATTATCGACGGAACCTCGTCAATATAAAACGCATACAGCCGTTTGTGCGATGATTTTACTGCAGATTAGTTATTATAATAAATATTAGCCATAGTCGGAAATAAGTGTCGTAGACATCTCTATGTTCGTAATGATATGCACTGTTATTATTTGTGTGTCGTGCACCGAGATGGGGTGCGCGTTCTCGTGTGGTTCAATTTCGCCGACGCGCCCGTTTTGTACTGTTATTACCATATTATTAGGTATCGTGTGTTGCCGATAAAATATATAAATTGGGGCGAAAAAAAAATGGGGCGAATCTCGTAAATCGTTATATTATGAATTGTGCACACGCGAGACTCTGGACTGTACGATGTATAACGCGTAATACGCGTGCAACTCAAAAAGTCAAAACCGTAGTTTTTATACGCGCGCGCGTCCGATATATTGTACAAATCGGTAAGTGTTTTTATACGCGCGCGCGTCCGATATATTGTACAAATCGGTAAGTGTTTTTAGGAACGCGGACTCAGACGGACGGCGGCGATCGCGTGGGGGTCGGGTCGGCGACGAGACGGACTCGCTCGATTTCGGGTAAGACGGCTCCTGGTCGGTCCGCTCACTGCTGCAGTGGCGTGTCACATGTGTGCAAATACGACCACGGACCCTCGACCGGAGGTGGGGAGGGGTGAGATTATTGACCAACTTAAAAAAAAAACGAATTAATAGTTTGTAATACTGCAGTCATATCATACTTCGGATTACGGACAAGTTATACATAATATTATGTATACAAACAATATCCTATATATACTAATTGTTTTTACTTTTATGAAAACAAATTGTACTGCAGCTTACGACGAACGGTGACCGTTATTTATAGCACGATACGTATAAGATTTGATGGTATTATATCGGGATTGACTTTGAATAAGTATTTAATATAATATTATATAAATAACTTATAAAATCAAGAAGTGGACGATAAAATTAAAAAAAAAAATCAATTGATAAATTTTTTCTCCCTCACTGCACTGGTCAATCGGATAAACGGTATAAACCTAACGCATATATCGATAGCCAGAGCGATATCGCCTCTGCATGTTATCGCTTCTGCGGCCGGCCAGTGCCGAGTGTAGGTATGCGGTTACTCACGTGATGACGACGGGACGACGAACGGAAGTCCGTTCCGGGACGGGCACCGTTGTAACATATGGGCACGACCGGGTGCGGCGTCATAGCGGTGGTCATCGTCGTCGCCGGCGAAACGTCGCGGGCCGTCGCCTGGTCGCGGCGGCCGCTCCGGCGCGGCATGGGCGGCGGTGAATTTCGGGGCCGTGTGCGGGCGGCCGCTGCGGCGTTGTTTCCGTGCGATCGGCGGGCGTTACGGCAATATTATAACACTATGATATACTTCCGATTCGTATTTAAAATTTTCGCGATGACCGTTGCCGGCGCGTTATCGCGGATACCGTTACGTTCGATGTATACGTATGAGGTTTTCGAAAAAAAAAGAAAAAATCACATCGCCCAAAGCATAAAAACGTTGTATAATATCGTCGCACCTTATACGCAAGCGATCCCGGAGACGGGTTGTCGCGTACGACCGGTATCGAGGTCGGCCGAGCTGACGAAAATCGCGAGCGGCTAAAAAGGCGTTTCGCGCCGGCGGCGTGCGGCGTGTACAGTGTACGCGGCGTGTGTACGCTACCAAAGAGTGCGCAGCACTGACGACGCGCGCGCGACTGCAGCGTCGTCGGCGGGGATTTGCCGGCTGCTGGACCGGAGCAAGGGCGTGGATCGGCGCCTGCGCTTTCCCGGCCATTCCAACCGGCTGGGTCCGAGAAACAACCCATACGCCGCCGCCGCCGCCGCCACCTCCCCGATAGCCCCCGCAAGCTCTCGCACGCATACCATACCCACCCGAGTTCTAACGACGCCGTCGCCGAAACTCGCCGGGTCGTCGTCGTCGTCGTCTCCGTCGTCGTGTGGTAATAAGTAGTAATGGTACCTATGTAGTAATAGTAATAGTTACTATAGTAGTTGTATATTAGTGTCAATAGTAGTGTTGGTGGTGGTGGTAGAAGTAGTTGTATTAGTGACACTAGTAGTGGTAGTAGTAATAGTAATAGTAGTA
The DNA here is from genome assembly GCA_009835225.1 of Aphis craccivora. Classification (NCBI taxonomy): domain Eukaryota; kingdom Metazoa; phylum Arthropoda; class Insecta; order Hemiptera; family Aphididae; genus Aphis; species Aphis craccivora. The sequence continues at coordinate 61,853 of VUJU01000074.1, forward strand.
ATTGTTGTAGTGGTAGTAGTAGTGATAGTCAGTTGTGTGACTCGTGGTTTTTTTAGGGTGGCGTTTTGAGTAAAATAACAGTAACAGTATGTAAAAGGATGGGCGAAGTACTTATTTGCAGCCACTCGAACGTTAGGTTTTTACAACACGAGTAACTTATATCGACAATAATACAAAACAAAATTGACTATTGCGAATTGTCTCGACATACACGTCACATTGCTTTTCAACAAATGAACAAATCTATTTTTACAGATGACGCTTAGAAAAAATATCTATGTCACATTATATATAATATGGACAATGCGGGCACTCTGCAGAACGCAAGAAAAAGTCGAATAAAAGTAGTTGTGTTCTTATTTTGAAATACTGTCTCTCGCCATTATTTTGAAAATATGGCCATTCGCGTCGTCAAGCTGCATTTGCATTTAATAACAAATTCAATACGTACCTAGCTGTATGCACAATTTTTTTTTTTCAATGAAATTAACATTTACAGTGTAGAGATGGTTTATTTTTTAAGACTTCCATCTTAAGGCATATATGCGGATATTATAGTACAAGATCAGATTTCCAGAAACTTCAAGAGAGCTCTAATGCTTCCTCAGACCCTTTGTCGTTAATACGTCCCAAGTTTAGTTATGTATAGTCATGCGACGTCGACGTCAGAATATTAATCTGCATAAGTGTGAGGCCACGTGAGAGTGTGATCGTAAGTTAATACGCGTAAGCCACCATCGTCTAAAGGAGTAGACGAAAGATAACATTTCGGAACACCTGCAGAAACATTGATTTCACCGGTTATGCTTATATATTATAATATTTTATAGGTTCAACATTATTTTCATACAATGTTGGGCTTCAAAGCGTTTTGCTGCTCCCCACCGAAAGCTTATAATATACGGTTTTTCTATACAGTTTGTCAGGTGCAGTCTGGTTGAGAAGCCGTTCAGGACAATAATATATACTCTACAGGCCCACACCCCGTCATGAATATAAATCGTGTTTTGCTCGGGTTCATCACTACATAACTAGAAAAATTAAAAAGTATTTTATCTTGAAAAGCGACATGATTGGTTTTAATCAAAAAAACAGAATAGTATAGCAATATACTATTGATTTCCGTCGATAGACACGTTTTTCAAAAGGAAAAAAAAATATAAGAAATATTGATAACCATTTTTTTCAAAATGTCGGGTACATGACATTATATATTTGGTAACAAATAACTGAGTTTTAAGGTACCTTCAACCGACTTGGTTAGCTTAAAGCATCAATTTTATAATGACGATTTTTTTTTAGATTAATTTAGTCAATTTTTGACCGATTTATCGAAATTCTAACAGAGACTGCAAATCAGCGTACATAAGTACGAAAAAGCATCCGAAGAACGTATTAAAAATAAAGGTTAGAACGTATTATCTTAAAAATTATTTTTCTTTTTTTATTGTAAATCAGTAAATAATAATTTTTCTATTTAATATTCAAGGATCTATTTCGATAATAGTTTACTGTTAAAACCCGAATTCAAAAATTTTTAATCCTAATAATTACATAAATATTTTTATTTTTTAAATTAGTTGCATTTAAATCGATAACTGTCACATTTATTAATTTATTTAAATTACAGCTATAGTATCATAGTTATCTGTATGCTATATAAAGATAAGTCTATATTTATTTTATAGTATAATTGTTAATACTATTGAATGCAGTAGGTAATTACTCAAGAATAATCATAATCGTATAGGTATACGTTTTATTATATTTAATACGCTTTTAAAACCTTTTCTCGTCAATTCTATATTAAGCACTTTAGCATTCAAAACGCATGTTACCATTGCATTTAGTAAATGAACTCATCTTATGATAACTGTTCATAATTCAATAAATATTACGAAAATTCCTATTATACTCAAGTAAATATGAACATTGAACATGTATAAAGCTAGTACGTTTTCTCTCGTTATTTAATAACAATTTTCTCTCTTATATATTGTGTTACCACTGTTATCGATGGCCTTAAAAAACTAAAACATAACGAATAGTTTAACTAAATTAAACGATTAAATTCAAAAATGTATATTATTAACGTTGTATATGCTATTAAGAATATTGTAAAATACCTACGTACAAACGACAAAAAATAATTTAAAATTATAAAAAAAGAGTTAAACAGTTAATTGGTAATACAATTTGTTGAGCCGAGTCAGTTTTCATTTTCTCGAACACTAGTAAGTAATATCACAAAAGAAGTTGATTTAACGTTGACTTCAAAGTTAAATTTCAAAACAAATAAATAGAAATCATTTTCAATTTCGTCCATTTTAAAATTCGTATTATTTTTGATAAATATTTTACTGAATAAAGTTATAGGTTTGGTACAATATTTTAGCACATCATTTATTACTCGTGAAGCTTTCTCGTCTTGTATAAATAACTTATTTCTGTTTATAAATATCAAATCATCCTTGAAGGCTAAAAAAGTTGAACATCTTTTATAGTTTTTAATAATAAATTATGATTTCTCCTTTCGATTTATTTCTTTTACGAAACACTTATTTATTTATTTTATTATTAACCATTACAGAATATATTAACTTTACTATTAAATAAACATTAATTTGAACAAAAACTAAACGACAGTCGAACTCATACGACTGATATCATGTAACTTAATCATCAAAAGAGTCTATAATGTATACTACATGTACACAGTGTTTTCAAATGTTATATTGCGCTATTGTTATTTTTTTACGACTAGCAAACTGTGTCCCTTCGGCCATGTGTCTGAGAAGAGAAAATATATTCTACTCTCCGAAATTGTATTGGATGACGTGAAAATGGACAGTCATGATAGTATAGCGAAAGTATCGACCTTTGTGCGTAAACCGTCGTCCGTGTTAGGTTTTAACCGACCCGTTGCCAAGTTTTAACTCGTTCCCTCTCTTTCGTATATTTTTATTTTTTTTTGTAACTCCTAAACTTCTCTCTATCCTTCGGTCTCTTATCCCCGAAATAATCCTTGTCAACTACACCCTCACTGACTCGCGGTATAGGATGGAAGTTCCGAGAGGGCGGTGTAAGGATAGTGACCGATATATAATGCGTGGCGGCGGCGGCGTGTGTCCTTAATCTTTCCCTCCTACTCACTGAAAGTCCACAAAATGTAATCCAACGATATTTTCTTGACCCAAAAAACAACCCTCTAACCCACACTAGTTGGACAGGCGTATTTCGGGTGATTATTTTCAATTCAAACGCACGTAAAAAAATAAATAACGCTTTCCGTCCCCGTGAAACGGATATACCTACGCGGTTAGAATGATCAATTCGTCTGAACACGGTGTAAGTGAGCAACGGAGTTCACTTAAAACGGCGTACGCGTTTTGGAATCTCATGCTATGACCAGATTACACCCTCGGGAGTCAAATGTGTTGCTGCTTCTCCGTCTGATTGATAATACACATAACGGTGACACAAACATAATATCTACACACATAACATCTTATCCGGTACAAATAATGTTTTGTATGAGCGTTTTATACAAAACACAAATTCATATTTTACAAACAGATTTTATATAATATTTATAAGTACTATGCATATTGCATATGTATGAATGAGGTATGACAATTAAGTATAGGTATTCATAATATTATTATGTATATAAATATGTTATGAAATAATTTAACCGATTGTTAATGTTTTAAAAACAAAACAATAGGGTTTTGTAAGGTTTAAATTGATTCGTATTATTGCTTCATAATACTTATGTATTTAAATTGCGAACCAAGTATAGGTACATTCAGTTTAAAAAATGTTTTGTTTTGTATTGATGTTTTAGTAAAAAAAAAATATTAAACAATAATAGATATATTAATATGCTTTAGAATATTATATTTTTATCGCGTCCATTGCTCAAACCAATAAACATTTTTATTTTATTCGCATGGTCTAATATTAACAGTGTGTATATTTTAAAATATAAAATTAACCAAAAATGGTTTGGAAATATACATTTTTGTAGTACACCCTTTTCCATCCAGGAAGTTTTAGTAGCTTATCATTTACATGAATGTGTGTAAAACAAAACTGGCTTTGCTGCAGGACAAATTGCGGTCACCGAAGGTCATTATTTTCATTTTCAACGGCGTACGTGGCGTCATCGGAAAAACGGTCAATTTATGGAATATCATACCCATATATCTAATATCTTCAGCGCCCAACGTCCCTCTATATCTGTCCGGTTTGATTTATGTACATTCGCTGGTGCCTTCCTCCTGCCATGCCACCATAGGCAATTCATATGTCCCTCGCGAATAAAATACACTTTGTGAGGATATATTTCGCGTATTTATTACTCTCTCTCTGCCACGCTTCTCACTCGTCCTATCCGTCTCTCTTTTTTTCATATCGCCATCTCTCTTCACTAAAAACTACGGCGTTGATCAATAAAAAACAGTAACAAATAAAAATTGGTAACATTTTTTCTGTTCCCGTAAAGAAGTAGAAAATCTTTGTTTCTTTTTTTTCGTGTTATTATTACTATTATTTTTTTTTTGCCGTTCATGTGGCAAGGTTGTATAAAGCTTATTTACATAATGGCATCTGGCCAAAAGTGGATGAAACGAGCTTGCGCGATCAGTAGCAGCAGCGGCAGCGGACGTTATGATAAATGACGTGAGTGGTGGCTATATAGCGGTGGCCGCCACTGGCCCCATTCTCTGGGGAACAACCCCTTTGCGTGAAAATTATGCCCGCGTTACGCAGAAAATCCCGTTGTTTTCACACTCGAAAAGTTCCATACTACCTTTACATTAGCATGAAAAAGAAGAAGTGGACGTCGGTTTTCAAAATGTTTCAAAAGAATATTTATTTATTTGAATAACGTTTTCTTATTCTTATTTTTTTTTTCCTCAGATAAAAACGTAAACTTTGCAATATTTCACGGCATAAACTTATTTGATTATCCATCATGTATTTGAAAAGAAGACGAGAAGGACGTGTACACAGTGTATGCTGGTGTGGATAATTTTATTAGGCTTCGGCACGATCGCGAATGTGTGACACTGCACAAGCTACACACTATATATATATATATATATATGTATATATGTATGTATGGGTAGTATACACTGTATATAGATAATAATATACGCACTGCGCACACTACACAATGATTTCGACGCACAGGGCTTAAGGAGGCGCGTGGATGTGTCTCGGCCAAGTTACGGTAACGAACGATTCAGTCGTATTTTTCGGTTTAAATTAACTTAGCGAGTGTCTTAAAAAGTTCGGCACTCGCATTTCCGCCGATCACTCGTGCGCGTTTTGTTAAGGATTGTTTTAAAAGAGGCTTGTGAGCGGGCCATAGTTCGGTAAACGTTCTAAGTTTAAGTTATCAGACTCTGTTTATTTGTTCGATATAATGTGTGTGTGTGTGTGTGCGTGTATAATACGTACAAGTAACATTCACCCTTAAACTTCGCGATCCCTATATCACTGGGAAAACGTTAGACGCGCATATTATTATAATATGTATATTGTATATACATAATAATATATGTAACGTGTGCGTATCGTAACGGCATCAATTTCCTTCGCGCTGCAGTGTCGTTTTATATATATTGTTGTGTATAGGTAGTCGAGTACCCACTGCAACTGTTTAAGTATAGTGGTATATTATTATGTACGTGTAATTAAGCTGTTACACGTTAAGTCGCGTATTATCAATAACAATAATCATTTTAATGTTCCGAATTGAGTTTGTTTGTTTTTATGTTATTGTTGGAACAATTGTTATTACTTTAAAACGTTCGTAATTTGATCTCGTAAAATTCTAAACAATAAGTAGGTACCTATTACTCAATAATAACGGTTACAGTTCATTAAAATAAAGTTTCGATTATCGTGTATGCGGGTTCCGTTTCTAAAACAATTGATTGATTGATTACAGGTACCTACGCGTTTATATTATATGCACAATGAAAGGAGTAATTATTAAAAAACAAAAAAAAAAAAAACAAAATTAACACTTCTACAATAATGCCTATCAGAAATCTCAGAGAAACCAGAAATGTGAGGTTATATTATATTTTCAGCAAACCGTTATTTATTCATCATTATTTATTACCTATATTTAATAAGTTGGTAAACTAAGGTGTTTTTGAAAAACGTTTATTAGTCGTTTGATTGACGAGGAATAAAAAACTAATTAAATTTGCAAATGAATACATTTTATAACAGAGTAGAAATATCAAAGGCAAATTATATAATTATGTAAATGAGTATAATTTTTCAATGAATAAAATCAAAAATTTAAATTTACATAATAATAAATCTTATTTCCCTAAAAAATAATTCGCATTTTAAAATATACCTACCTTTGTTTTTTTTTTATTATTATTATTATTACTATTAATTATTGATAAAATTCAATACATTTAATTAGTAATTAAATATCGTAAAATGTTATGCTTGATAAATATTATTTTATTAACTAATTGTTTTGAATCAGGAACCTTGCAGATTTTAAATAATCGTTGGTGTTTTAATTTGAATTAATTTATTGTGATAAAAATTGTTTGATTTCTTGAATATACTATACCTCAGGTGTTTCATATTCGATTAGATTATATTTTGCTGTATCGTATGGGTTAAATTAGTTTTTGTATTTCTGTGACGTGAAATTGATTGTCACGAACTTATAATAGTTTTGTTATTAACCGGTCATTCTATCTAGATTATCACCGATATACACAATCAGTTAATAAAATAATAAATAATAATGACATATATACCATCAGTTAAACTGTTAAACAGCTAATTTCATATATTATTTGGTTGCGAGTTGAACGTCGACAGTTTTTGAATCTTAAATGACCGTAATTATTTCATTAGGCACTACGATTTCGACGATTACATAATTTATTCATACTAAGTCGACAGTCGTGACTTCCAACATAATATTATATTTCTGTTTCTACGCATTTCTGCGAATAATTGATTTTCACAAATCAAGTGGTTGATTTCTGTTTACGGTTGTATTGTCGTCGTTTTAATATACAAATGCTAATAACAATACTGTTTAGCTACCGCTGCTCCATGGGAAAACGTGGGTTCATGTCGTCATTTAGTTACGGTTCTGGCGCTTTAACTCAACTGGCGAGTCGAATTAGTACGTCGGTCGCTTTTAATCCCGATAACACGTCAAAATGTATCAGTCATGGAAAGTCGGCCGACCGTACTTCGGGACTTTGGAGGGATAAATTAGTTTTTGACCAATTATCTGGTATTAGATCGCACTGGGTTAACACCGGTGAGACGTTATAATATGTATAAATAGATTCGACGGAAGATCCTGTAACTTGCATGGGTCTCTATTATAGCAGACAGTTATTTCACGCAGGGCCGTAGTACAGTCGATCACAAAATATCTCACCATTGTTTTTATATAATGTCATACAAATATTATAAGTACATATTATTTGATGATGTTTTATTAAAAAGATATGTTATTCGACGAAAAAAATTACAAAAACGATGTTTCACACATTATTTTTCGTTTTGTTAAATATAGTAGTTGGTTCAAGTGAATTCATAGGAATTTTAATCCTCACGAGGAATTGATCAAATACCTTGTTATTTCGTGGGTTATTGTTTTCTTGTTTCACATCCAAGTCAGGTTTTGGTGCGTGAAAACCATTCGCAGAGTCCATTAAATTTCCAATTACGCGTTCCACACACATAACAACAGAAACACCCTTTTGGCCTTTAGCCATATTTAGTAACCCTTTATATATTATAGTCCCTTATGATTGTGTTATAATTTCATATACATATTTTTTTTCAATATTAATTAGTAAATGTTTCAAAATTTCAAAATTTGAACAATTAAAATGAAAATATCTATATGTAAAACTAATTTTAAAATGTCTAGAAATTTATTACGGTCTTATGGATGTTAACAATATTAAAGTACCTACGAAAAAAAGTTTAATTCCGATTTCCAATTGTGGTTTAAAAAATCCGTGTATATTATATGGTATAAATAAGTAAATATAACTATTTTTTATTTATTTTAAACTACATATTAAGAGTCAGAAAAATATAAATTGGTTTATATTTATTTTAAAATTGTCTGTTGTAGTTTTAGAATCCTCTAAAGTCTAAAGTATAATGCTCTAAAAAAAATGTTTTTGCGAGTCATTTTTGTTTTTAAATTGTTAAGTTGTTGTACATTAATAAGGTGTACAAAACTAACATACAATTATTTCACATAGGTACTTATCTAACATTTTTAATTAAGAATTTCGAAAGCTAAATACCTATCCTTTGATCTTTTGATAAGTGTTATAATTATAATTATTTCTAAATTCGTTAATACTACACCTATAGATTTTCATTAGATGGATCCACCCATTTTCATTTGAAATTAATTGTGTTGGTATGAACATTAAAAATGCAAATCGTATTCAAAGATAGTATGATATAATAAGCATAATGTAAACACATAGTTGTTTTTTAGATTAAACTCGCTAATATAAATGTAATTTAATAAACGTAAAGTTAACAAGTATAGATGTTATAGTTTAAACTTGCATATGGTAACCATTAACTATATTAACTGCTATTATAGCTATAAAAACTATATTAGGCATTATGTATCATGCAATTATATTATCATATTAAATTATCTTATATCATGCTTCTGCTAAAGTTTTCATTATATTTTAAAATTATTTATATTCTTAAAACTAATCTTCAATGTATAAAGTATTAAAATATAGGTACGGCTTCTTAAAATTAAAATGTCTCTCAGTATAGTCACCTAATACTTCCTTTATTATTTCCTGATACCCCAATACCTGTCAAGTATCAATGCATTGTGAATAATCCGAGTATTATATTTCTAAAAATAGAAATTTTTATTTTATTATTTTGAGTGAAGGTAAGTTTATGTATTGTCAGTGAAATACATTTGATGAAAAAAAAGAATACAACCAACACACATTGCAATAAATGTTGATAAAGTTGATACTAATTCCAATTTTAATCGAATGTAAATTATTGTGTATGAAACGTTTGGCACAATACAATATAGCGACGATAAGAAAAAGTGTTTTAAAGTTGATTTTTGCTTCTGGGAAAAAAAACTAAAGCACAAATTGGCAAGAGGTTGTGCGCAGAGTTTTTGTCGTTTTTGAATTCGATAAATATATATTGGAGTGCGGTTATCTTGGACCGACAGGTCTTGTATGATGCAATACCAATTGACAAATGATCATCGGTATATGACGATCAAATACCCTCGTCAACAAAATGTAAAAGAAAAAAGGTCCCTTATCTAAGATCAATGAAAATCTATTGAGGTTTAGCTTTCCTTGTTGGCCAACGGTGTGTTTGAAAACCGACCACGATTTCGTTTCATCTGCGACCCTTTGGTGTGTGTGATTAAATATAGCCAACGATTATTTTCAATTGTCTTCATTATTTTTTTTTAAATATTGCACATGGAGGTTTAAATTTTTTACTTATATTTCTGTACACAAGTATTAAATGAAAATTATTTATTTCACCCAATTAAATATACAAAAAAAAAAAAAGGAAAATTGCAAATAAAATGGTTTTTTGTTATACATATATATTTTTATATAGTAATTCGATCGATTTAGGATCTCATTAAACTCAAATACACCGCATACTCAATTTTATTGAGTAATCAAATTATAATTTTATATGACTGTATAATTACCTACATACTATAATAGGTATATTAGATATTATTAAAATTTAATAAGATTAATATATCTACAATCTCCAGCGACATACATAATTTGATCGTATTATCGTTAGCCTTTTGAAAACGATAAAATTTAAAGTTCAGTATACCTACAACCTACCTTTATATTATAGGTAAAGTATAACGTTCAACCTCGCTGTAAGTACTATAGGTACATAGAATTTTTTCTATTTAATTAACTTGCCTCATAAACTATTGTACATTTGTGTATAATATACATCTAACTACACATTATTAATTAAATATATATATTTAAACTGTTCAACGTAGGCACGTCGCTGTTAAATATCACGAGGATATTAAAAGGACAGCTCGATTCAGATTATCATCGCGTACACAGTTTTATGATTTTGGTATACAATATAGAATGAATCATTTTAAAGTTGTTCGCATCCTTTCATAGATTCCGCAGTGTTATTAGATGTTACTAATACCCTCCATTGTATACGAAAGGCGCATTAGAAAAGAAAATTTTTCAATATATATGAAATGTCCGGCCGAAAGTTTTCTTCGATTAGGATGCTGTAGACCATTTTACCCGCGCACTGTCGACGTAGAAACGTGACGTCACAGCTAATGGACGGTGGCGGCAGCGGTAGTTGCGGATTTGGAACGTGTAATTCGTTTAAGTTCGAGGCGAGGACAAAAAAAAAAAAAAAAAAAAGAAAAAAAAGAGGGGAGAAATTGTTGCCACGGGGTTCGATCGATACAAGAAAAATACAATGCGTTATAGTTTTGTGTTGGCTATATATTCCCGTCAAAATATAACGATTACCGAACATAATAATAATAGTTTTTGAAAAACACGTTCTATATCGTTACATTGAAAACAATAAACGCGTTTGATATGGTAGTCGGTAGGTATTAATGTATTATATTATCGCCGATATACGTATATAATGAGCAACGACGACAAATTATTTGAAATAATTCAAGACGAAGTAAATGTACTTAAAATAAATCTCCTTTCATTTTTAATTAAACCCAGAATATACTAATGTAATCAAGCGTTTAACTTAAATTATGCAGTATGGTAATTTTATTATGAACAGCAACGACATATTATTTCTCCGAGTATCTCCTTTGGTTGTTTGCAAAATGTTACGACCGAGTTAGTTGGGCTATATTTAATTGCATTTATATTTGTTACGGAATTTAGTTTTTTTACATAAATTGGAATTATTCGAAATAAATTATGAATCCAAAAGACGATTCGTGCATTATTTGTAAGTATAATTTTTGGATGATTTAGAAGCAATTCGTTTCTTTTCTTATATTTTTAAAATAATTGTTGAATTTAAGAATTTTATTACAATATCTTAACAGGACTGCGGAGTGAGAAAGAAACGAATTAACGTATAATATGCCTACAGTTAATTTTGTTCTGTATCGTGTAGCGATGAAACGAATGATGCGTTCATTGGGAATTTTGTCGAGACACTTTTATGTTTTAAGTAACTATAGGACTAATCGTCGTTTGTTTCGTATGTATATCAGTAGATTTTGCATTCGCGGGGTGATTAATTCAGACATCAAAAAACCCCGACCGGCTGTGTAATTCAGAATATATTAATTTGTTTAGCGCGTAACGACCGCGATTCGCGTTACACGAAAAACAGAGGACGTCGTCGGTCCGTTCCCGAGCTCTCGGGGGGAGGTTATTTTTGTATTCCTCCCGCTATCAACATTTTACAATTTCGATCTCGATTAGACTGTATTGTGCAGGAATCGATATTTTTCCGCGGCATGATTTCAAAACCACACGATCTCCTAAATTGATCGCGTTCTATAATATACGCCGACACTACGCCCCGGGCTATGACTAAATCGGGGCTGCTTTCGCTCCTAGTGTTGAACCGCGGGCCTGACTGCAGTGCTGTACGCTGCGTGCACCGTACGCGATATGCGTAAGTACCCGTATAATTATTATTATAAGAACGTATATCATATATTATCGTCGTCGTTACGACCGCGCCAGCCCGTGCAGTGTATAATACCCTTTTTATAATAATAATATTATATATGCGGCGTATAAATACATTATTGTGTCCGGGGTGAGCTGCTGCAGTGCAAAACCTGTCGCCGCCATCGCCACATTTCGTTCGAACCAAAATCCTTGTTACTATATATAATATAATATAATAACACTATGTATATACCATAGCTATACCGCGGCCCGCCGCGCCGCACTCCACGGCATCGCGCCGGCTATACACGCCGTGTGAATCGGCGAGATGACGGCGTGGGGGGGGGGTGGAGATCGCGCCAAAATATTATTAATAACGTTTTACTATCCATTTATTATATCAGGAAAGAGCTAAGGTTCGGTGTTACATATATTACACGTGCCGGCGCGTCGTTTCCATTAATAATAATAATAATAATAATATTATATACCTGCACACACACACACACACACACATATATACATTATATACGGATCGACGCGGGAGCGTTCGCGTTCTATAGGTACCTGTGTGCTTGTATTATACCTGTACATAACATTATATCGTACAAGGTGGGAAAACGGCGTTTTCACGTCTCCGCGTGTCGACAACACTCGAAAGCGGAAAAATGCCTCAGCTCACCCTGTACGAGCGCCGCACCCGCGGACAACGCGGGGTTGAGCTGCTGCCGCTCGTGCACGCCACCACCTCGGCAGCAATTCACACCCCGCATCGTCGGTTTAGGGGAGGGTTTGTCTGGCTGGGGGTAGGGAGAGTGGACCAGTGCGCGCAACATCGCCGGGGCGCGGTTAAATATATGAATCCCGGAGACCGCGGTTGTATATATATATGTATAGTGTATACGTATATATATATATAAGTATTGTATATATGTATAAAGTAATAATAATAACTCGGCGGCGGAGGAGAGAACAATTATTTATGAACGCGGGCGGGCGGGCGGCCCGTAATACACGCGTATTATATAGGCGCGTCTAAGTTATTAAACATTCTTCTCTCCGTCGTCGCTTCGGCGCGGCGTATAAAACGCGCGTAGTCTCTCGCGTAGGTACCCAAGTGTAATATATATATATATATATAGTTTCACTCGCGGAACAAAGACTAACCGTATATATAATATATATTATATACTGTGTAATAATAATAAGACGTCCGTACAGCATCATGCGCTCTTGTAGCGTCGTCGTATATATCGGTACCGTTTTTCGGCGTGTGTCTTTGGGCGATCTCAGTCGCTGAAAATAAAGGATTTCGCAATGATGATGATTTATTATTGTATCCGGATCACGTCATTATTATATTTTATCGGCGGGATGCAGTGACGGCGACGGTCTCACTCCGGACGGTTCTCCGTAATATATCAATGTGTATTTGTTTTTATTAAGAAAAGCCAAGGCGACTATATAACCATAGTATATATGATATATATATGGACTACAAATATAGGTTGTCACGGGGAAAAAAAAAAAGAATATTTCCTAATACCCAAAGAATAACATTATATTATAAATATATAACAATGATGAATGTATCAGATGTTCAATTTTTTTTTTGGGTTAGCGATACACCACATAATGATTATTATACGATATTATGCAGGACGTCGATGCGTTATATCTACGCGCGTGGATCACATTTATTTCCATCAGTAATCCGCGTGTAAGTCTAGCATTCCGATCTTTATTTGGTTAAGAATATAAGATGAGATCGGTGTTATGTTAAATAGCCACGGGAAAATTAGTGATTTAATCTGATTATCTGATTAACTTTTGTATTTTGTGGTTTACCGCAAATACCAAGATAATGCTATTAAATTTTTTTTTATTCGAGATCTCGGCGAGTGATGGAAGGAAATGTTTCCTTTTCCTGCAATTCAAGCAGGAGTTGACTTATTATTAACACATTATGTGTATATTATATGACGACTTGATGATGTATATTATATATAGTATAATGTTTTTAATAAATCACGAATTTCGTTACCTTGTGAAAAAAAACAAAACTACCGAAATATCTTGGAAATAACTTTAAGTATATATAAATAAAATATATACTTACAGAGTTGATGATTAGTAATTTATAAATTATGTGTATATTTTATACAATAATAATTGATAATAGCATAGCAAGTGTGACCGTATAATGTATATATTACGTGCAGTGTGATGAAATGCCTGGCAATTTTAAATACGAATACAAATTATTTTTTGTGCAATATTTTTATAAAATTTACTATCACTAATAGTTATTAGATTTTAGTATATACTGAATATTTTAAAACAATAATAGGCAATTATTAATACATTTTATTAAATTAAATATATTATTATTACTTATTTAACTTTTTATACTATTTTATAATTATTATTTTCTCTTATAACCGTATCGGGTTAAAAAAAGTAATAGCTATGTTGATAAAATCAGACGACAATATTATAATATGATTAATAATTAATATTCATATATTTTTGAAATATTTCTAAAAGGTTTTGTATTTTTCGTTGTAAACATCAAGTAAAATGAAAAAAAAAAACAGCTTCTTATTTATGCATCGATAAAAACGTTAGTAAATGCACCAATTAAACTTTGTTCAATATACAATCATTATACTAATTAAGCTTATTTTTTTCAAAAATCAAAAGTTCTCGGAAAACTCGAATATATATCTCTCTTTTGATTTAATAAGTCTAAGTGCAAAAATTAATGGCAATACATCATTATATTTTATTGCATGTATGGGTAGAATCTCAGTAAACAAATGTGGTGATGATTTAAATGTGCTATCTATACATCAGTGACTTTACTCAGACACTAAAATCTTTAAATCATTTTTTTGTGATAAATAATTATATTTTATTATTGTCACCTATGTCGCTATCGTATAGAGAGAATTGTTCGTTTTTCCTGGTAATATTATATGGTGCAAAAATAATGAACTCCGATCGGACCTAACTAGACGAGGTGCATTTTTTTGGATGCCTTCTCGTAGAATGGTTTTTTTATTGCATCGATTGTTTGTTATGCGGTTAATACTGCTTGGGAAGAACACGACATTTAAACAAAAATTTGTCACGGAGTTGATTCACTTTGATTTGGAATTTTTTTTTTTTTTGAATTAAATTTTTTAACACCAATTTCAACAGGATTTGGTGTGTGGTTATGATCGTCTCTATGAAAGGGAATCTCATTATTTTTTGTACGTCTCCTATTACAGCATTTGTCAGTAATGTATCTGAATCATTTCCGATTAGTTTTTTTTTCGTATAATCTTCACGACTTGACGATATTACGAGTTGGCTATACATTTATCGGTGTATCAATTGGTTTTTTCACCGATAACGACTTTTAGTATTAATAACCAAGAATATATAACAATAAAATATGTGTTGTTGTAAGAACACACGGCAGTGGATTCAATGGAAATGTCGTACTGAGAAATGTCACGAATCCGAATTTCGACTTGTATAATATATAAAATATTATAATGCATTTCTAAGTGTTATATAATATATTGAATGCGTATTGTGCGATATGATAAATGAATTGTAATACCTGACGATAGCTCAAATATCGCTGGTGTTGTACTTGTAGGTATATTGTATTACAAACTATTTAATGTAACATCGGTGACACACTTTTGATAAATCCCTGTAGTCTCTGATAAGATCAAATTATGTTAGTGTTTTATTTATGGTACGTATTATTTTTTATTACCTAGGTATAGCAATTACGTGAAATACACCATGTATAAGCTATATTAATATTATAACTTGTTGAGTTTTAGATAAAAATAGGTACTTTTTCTGGTATATATTTACATAGTTTTTTAATTTCATAAATAATTTTAACAAAATAATACTCCGAAGTACTATTATTAGTATTTTGTGAATTATAAAATATAAAAATTAGGTATATAACATTTAATTAAATAATATTAAATATCCATTTCCAATTTGGCTGTATAATATATAATTTAGCCATAACCCATGTTATAATTTCGGTGTAAGCGGTAATGTGGAAATAGATACTTTCGGTTTACGCGTAAAGTTCAGTCATAACGTTTTGGACGTAATAATGTGCTTATAATAATTCTGTGTACGCTCGATCAGAGGGCGGTATTGTACGAAGATTCGCAGAGATAGATGGGACTTAGGAATGAACTCCAGGGCATAATAATATGATACTATATGATCAAACTGCTGTGATGTGGCACGATATGAATTCAGAGAACTCGTGAACGTGACCGAACTTTATTCGAGAAAACTTCGGCTACCGGGACTCTTCCGGAATCTGTCATTCAATTAAGTCACTATTCATCATTCACCATTTTACGCGCTTATACATCTTACACGCCACCCGTATTCGGTACCGTTTTCGGTCTTCACGAGTAGGTACAATAAATAAAACGAAATCGATAAAATATTGTGCACCACTATATGTACACCGCGATCTCCTCCGTATACAACGTCCAAATTGGTCTGTTAAACGGTATTCCATTATGATACAGTTCATATTATTATTATATACTGAGAGGTAATGAGTCGACGATGAATCACTTTTAATTTTTGCGTTAAACACACTATCGTCATAATAATGGTTTCAATTAATCGCTCGGTTAAATGCAAATCGTAAGTATTAGGCGTGTAGGTGTAACGGGCTTTTTCGTTACTCTCGGGCTCGTATAATGAAATATTGATTTTCGCTGCGACGTGAACCACCGGTGCGCAATGTTTCCCGAAGGGGGCAATTCGTTTTATGATCGTAACGCGCCACACAAATCCTAGGACTAAATTAATACGAATGACCAGTCTCTACTACATTTGTCTCGTCCCATCGGACATCTTGGATATTGGCACATATTCTGTATATATGCTAGTCCCTTAGGGATCGTAATGAATTTTAATTTGTAACCACCCGCTATGTATAATGTCGAACCGAGTATTGATATTGAACTGCGGATGATTCGGTACAGTGGACATATTAAAATTATTGCTGTCGTATAAAATAAACACTGCTGCATGCATCGAGTGACGTAGGTGTCTGCAGTGTCGTAACACTTACAGTATGGCCGATACTTATATTTTTATTTTTTTTATATTATATACATATTATAATTGCGGTCGATATGAGCTAAAGCGCTTCTCGGATCAAAATGTTTACATAATATATTATATTTTATAATATGCCGTTTCCGATTAGCGATTGAATAGTCAAGAAAATTATTATATTTATGTTGTAATAATATAGTATACCTATAATCTCCACTTGGTTTTTCAACGAGTTTGCCAGTAGAATATATAATATTATTTAACAATAAAATATGATTATCATACGCATATAATACATAATCAGCTAAAACGTCACGACAATCTATTTCGGGAACCTTATTAAGACCGGCACGTCATGCGTGCAGACGACGCCGCACGATCGTGCAGGACGTTTCGGAACGGGACGCGACGGCCGTGCGAAAATTTTGACCACGTGCGGATTATGGAAGGATTTGGTATATATTTTTTTTCCCATCGAGAACGTATATATAGGGTCATTCATCAAAAACGCGAATTTTCCGCAGGCTCGCCGGCGTTTCCCGTTTCCGGATAAAGGGGCGTTCGCCGGATACTAAATCACCGGGAATTCTGCATGGGCCACGTTTCACCTTCCCTCACTCGCCGAATCAATCAAAATCGTCCGGACGCATCTAGGTCGGTGCGTACACACACGCACACGCTACGCGGTGGCATTACGAGCGGGATATTTTCCGACAGTGTTTTCCCTGTTGCCGCCGCTGTATTCCGACTCTAATCGTGATGCAGTACAACCGTAGAGCAATGAGACACAAAACAAAAAAACTGAAACGATACGAAAAAACAACAACCGCAAATCGCAGTCTATATTATAATATTTTGTTTTATTAGGGATCGACAAACGGTGATCCCAGGACAAATTTCATCAGTCACACGAGACATTCTTATTTTGAAATCGGTTTTTGTTTATGGCGAATTAATTGTAATAATTGTGGTTTTGATTTTATCTGTAAGTTTGTTTGTTCAGTTATGACGTAATACATTGCATTTTGATGGCTTCCGAAAACTTCCCGAATTTCTATAATATTATGATGGAGCCCTTATACAAGAGTATTAAACGGTGACCCCCGGCATTACAATATATACGTCCCCTACACACATTATGTATACGTATCTCGCACAAAAGTATATGGATATATACATATATATATATANAGAGAGAGAGAGATATTAACCTCGCGGTCACTGCGGGCCAGCCACCGCGACGCTTATAAATCATTGCCGGACCCAAACCTAGTGGCCGTCCGATAAAGTTTGTGCCGTTGTTTAAAGTTTAATCACACACGAGCCGGAGTTCAGACCACGGAGAGACTCAAAACCTCGGGGGTAAAAAAATATAACACACACACACACACACACACAAACACACGTACAAACGAGTTGGGGAGGAAAAGTTTTTACCGCTCTCCCACTTGTGTTATAGTATACCACATATATATATAATTATATAGGGGATCCACGTACTATTCTCGGTGCTACTGTGCTATAGCTTCGCGTTTGTTATATTATATAGCTTTCTTGTGGTAGACGGTGATATTTAAGTTTCTCAAAACCACTCTGGTTTACTGAGAATATAATATCTTTATTTAAAATTATTTTATTCTCCACCCTTCAAACGTATTTGGCCGATACCAGTTATTACTTATTTAGGTACCTCTAGGCGACTTCTCGCAACTCAATATCTGCGTAATTGCGTTCGTACTAGGTGTATGTGTGTTCTCATAAAAATGGATACTTATCTAAACTATTATAATATCGATGTCTCGTGGCGCAGTCGAAACTCCTCCGAAACTAATATCGCTATCATCTGACGTTACTTACACCACATTATTACTAATATTATTTCTTAGCATATACGGATCGTCCACGTTTCATCGTTTGACGTACAACATAATAATGTATGTATTATTGGGTATACGCAAAATGGCGTAAGCGATTGCGGCTCTACAGATTATAATACATTAGTAAATGTACAAAGTCGGCTGTCCTTTAGAACGTGGACAATCAAAAATAATATTATTAATTGAGTATGCGTACTGCTTATAAAATATATATTATTATAAACAAGTGAATATTTAAATTATTTTATAACCGTCTATACCTAACTGTCATTATTATCTAGTTTTCGCAATAGTTATAGTAAAATATTTTTATTTATAGTTTTATCTGCCTTTATAGTGCACTCCGTTACTTATTCAATACCTCCGGGTTATAGTTTACCTATTATGATTTGTGGTTTTTTTTTTTTTTTTGATTTGGTAAACGTTTTTTATTTATTTAATAACAATGAAGACTCCAAGGTTATTAATAAAATGACCGGGCAATTCTGTTTAAATAAAAACGAACTTTGATATAAATACAATTATATTGTGTTAGTATTAAAAAATTTTATCAATTTTTCAATTACACGGTTTTAAGTAATAAATACTAAATAGCAAGTAGTAAGCAATCACTAATTATTATATAGCCTATCAGTATAATATTTTGAGAATAGTAATTATGCTAGTCATTAATACACATCATATTTCGTGAATCTTCTTATATGACTCATAACATATTATAATATTATTTTAAAGTTTAAATTAAATAACAACGTCAAAAGCTCAAAAATATTTTTTGAAACGTTTTAAAGTTAGTACCCATTAAATATTCATACGTAGACTTTTAACTATTATAATAAAATAAACTGCATTACTTGGTACGATCACGGTTCATTGATTTTGTACTCATATGGGTACTTCGATTTAATCATATTTACCTGTAAACAAACCAAAAAGAAATTATAAATAACAATTTAATTAATTTATATTAAATATCAATATAGTAACATATTTATATTATGTATACGTTTTTTTACAATGATTGGTCTTGATTATCAATGGTTAGTCCTTTATAAATTGTAACATATATTTTTAAGATCACATGTAGGTTTTGATTTTATATGTTATTTCAAAAATTCGAAAAATAATGAGTTTAAAGAAGTAGTCGCGGAACTATGCCAGGAGAGCATTCTATTATTAAAGGAATTCAATAAATGGTTTAAAACGATTGATTGGATTTTATAAATTTATTGTAATGTATTTTCTCCTCATTGGAACATTTCCAAATTTACGGTGTAAAAAGAATGTTTTTGGTTATTATACAAGTCTAATCAACATATTTTTACGACGACCCCTGTTTTTTCGTTGTACCTACTGTTTTCTTTTTCCTTCTGTTTTTATTTTTTGTTGTTTTTGTTTTTTACAAAAATAATATAATACGTCTTCAACACTACTTCACCGGACGCAGTTTTATTTTTACTTTGTAGAAACGGTCGGGCAGTCTATTGTTTGCTGGAAATCCAATGTTTTATATACAGTCCGTGGAGCGCAAATAAAAGAGGGAACAAATCATTCGTACAGGTGCTGAGGCATTAACATTATTAAAGAGAGCCCGTTCGCGTCCCTAGAGGTAGTGGCACATGGTCGCCGGGGATGGTTGGACGTGATGGTGAACGAGGAGGAGGTAGGATCGTGGCTGGAAAATATAGTGGAGGCAGAACACTATCTTTTATTCAACATTTTCCCGGGCTAACGAGCGGGGCATGTTATAATGTCTAGTTTTAATATAAATCGAAAAAAAAATGCGTTCGAATGGAACAGGAACGGCGAAATTGACCTTTTAATCATGCATCGCGTTGTAGAATATTCTACGAATGGTTTTTGGAATAAGTTAATTACGCTCGTTATATTATATAGCTATTCTCTTGGCCTGGCGAATACTTTCGATTAGAGTGCAAGCGGCAAACGACAAACGCGAAAAAATGTACACAAATTTAGACGGCCTCATTAGCAGAAGATTTTGTATCCTTCCTAGATACCCGTCTTTTACTTGGCTATTAAAACTCTTTGAACTTTTCGCTACAGCTGGTTAGTCAGCATAATCCAAAACTATTTTCAGTAAATTAATGTAAAAGGAGTAATGATAGGTAATTTAAAATTTTTTCCTTATCGATAATTATTTTCATTATATCTACATAGGGTATTTCAATTCAATAAGAAAATGATTAAGTACTTCTAATAATTAAAATTTATATATATACCTACATATTTTTTTTATTTTCCGGTGTTGAAAAAGTCTAGATATTTTCATATAATATATAGAGAGATAGGGCTTTAATCTTAAAGTTATTAATATTAGTAATGTTTGACGGTACAGATCCTTTCTGTTTTTGTATATTTTCCTTAATGGACCAATTAAGCTAATCCAAAAGGTACGTAGTTTAAAAAGTGGATTTTAAACTCTTTCGTGTTGAGTCTACATAGTATATTTTCTAATTATTGAGAATTTTCACCGTAAAGTTTAGAATTTTCTTTATACATCTTTATATGCTCCTCACGTTATAAAAATATTAAATAATGTTCTTGAAGTGTTTATAAATACTGAATTATTATTTAATCAACCCTGCTTTCTCTCTCTCTCTCTCCATTTTAAATTACTTCATCGAAATACAGACTACATAGTACATAGTTTTTCTTTTTATTTTAAACTAACAGTAAACTTTTTTCGTTTAAATATTAGATTCTGAGCGAAGCAATGAATGTATATTTTTTAATCATCTAACCAGACTAACTGTAAGTTACAGCATATTTTATCACAATACTCGTTTATCGAGACTATGCATTCTCCAAACGCACGTTTCAAGTATATAACAAAAAAATAAAAATAAAATAAAATACTGCAGATTATATATATATATATGTTGCAATTAATATTATAAATTGGAAATTATTCGACTTCTTCAATGCAAGTTGATCACAGTTGACAATATTTTATCGCAAAATCAAAAAAATATGTATGCAAATACACTGCAAGTTTTTTTTTTTTTTTTAATCAAACGTTTGATATTAATAATTTTGAATAATAAATTACAATTGTATATTATAATTTTATTATAAATATAATTTAAATTTCTCGACAGAATATATAGTCAACACTGAGTAAAAATCGAAGAAAATGCGCCAAGTTGTACAAAACCTCAGTGTAAATGTATGGTGTTATCGTGTTAACATAACAATTTTATAGTCAACCACTTAATTTTTCTTTTTTTCTTTTTAGGAAATAAATCATCTAGAATAATAAGATAAAATATTATATAGGATAAAGCGAGGTATATGATAAAATAAGAAATGCTGTTAATTAGACATATTCTGTTCTAGGATTAAATCATAGACATACATAATATTATACATACTCGACAACTGTAATGCGTCAATCAATAACATGTATCACTTTTAA
Source organism: Aphis craccivora (assembly GCA_009835225.1). Lineage (NCBI taxonomy): Eukaryota > Metazoa > Arthropoda > Insecta > Hemiptera > Aphididae > Aphis > Aphis craccivora. The sequence goes on from VUJU01000074.1 coordinate 83,986, forward strand.
AATTCGACATAAATTCGAGATTTACTCGTTAATAGATGTGTTCGCTGTAATAACTTCGTAAATAAATATCCCGGAATTACCTATCTATCGCACGAACATATAGGTACCTCATTTAGTAGTTTGTACAAACACTCATACAAGGTACTGTAAATGGATACCTGTGTTAAAGCTCTATCCACTAAAACTTTAAGGAGCAATTATTGGTTTGCTAACTTTCACTACATTAACCGGTCTTAGGAGGCAGCGGATCGTCGGTTAAATATCGAGTAAAGGTTTCCCACAGAAACTACGGACCGAGTTAATTCGAACACAAAAACAACTTTGTTAGAACGACTAAAATTTAAATCCGCGCTCGTGTAATATATATATAATATTATATATACATAAAGTAAAAAGTACCTATATTATGATGAGTATAATATTATTAAAAGTATGTTATCATGAAGTAATATTATGAAGGTTTTAGACGCTCGATTGCCTTCTAAATTTCACAATTGGCACTTTATTTTAATTAATATTAGTTAATCATTAATACATTTTATAGATACTACGGTATATTGATAATATTGTTAACCAAAAAAAAAAAAAAAAAGTGAAAATAGATATTATGATGAAAATCGAGGTTTTTCTCTGCGGTGGGACGTTAACGACGTTCAGTAGTCGCGGAAAAAGGCAACAGGTATATATAGGCGAGCACTGAGCGATATTTAACGAAGAGGGACTGTGCGGATCAGTGGGTGACTGGTCTAATTTTACCTGTCGAAATCTCAACCGCAGGACATAAACGCCACACATACCTATGTACACAATATACATATATACAGTGAGAGAGACCTAGATGTGGCGGTGGTATGAAAAAGGGTTTAGCGGTTGACGTCATTCAGCGCGACGCTGTGTGCGTATATATTATTATGGGCGTGTGGGTGGGGGTTGATGGGTGGCGGTCATTTGTTGTTGTTATCCACCAAATATATATATATATATATATATATATACTTGAGGGTGTGTGTATATATATATATGCGTATTACACGGGTTACATAAATTGTCGATGGCCGAACGCAAATATTGATCGAGCTCGTCAATTAAGGGCCACGCCAGAGCTGCTGCCGAGTTGAAAACGGTGTAACGTCTTGGTCTGAATTTATATTGTGTGTGTGTGTAGGTTTTGCGAACCCTCGTAAACGTCAAAACCCATATGGATGCGTTGGTTTCGTCAGGTTAATGTGTGACGTGCGATGACGCTAATTCTAGCGCGCGCGACTATTAAGTGCAGGTACCTACGTATTTTTCCAATACGCGTGTTTAGGAAAATTACGTTGTATTGGAGTGTATGATATTATTCGACGGTCAAAAAATCTAATATGTACATTTCGTACCCACCGTAAATGAAATCGATGAGTATCTGTATACTTCCAGGCGAGGTAACAGTATATGATGTATGTTTAGGTATAACGTTGCGTGTATCGCCGAAACGTTATATTACAATCGTACATGAGTCCAAATTTCTGTTTGGGTCAGAAATGTTTTTGACAGCGGAAAACGACGATGCGTTGCAATATTTATATACTGTTTCATGCGTCGGTTGTGGTGATATTGTGACCGAGTTGAAATAAGGCCCAACGACAAAGAACACTACGGAAGTTGGGTAAATACTGTTGTTATTAATTGCATGTATTATAGTACAGACCTGCATACGCGTAGGCATCGTGTTAACAGTCAAATTTTAATGATTTTTGTTTTCAATTTCACGGATTTCAGTAATATTGTACACGCTAAAAAACTAATTATACAATTGCATTTTTTCTGATCTCGTATTATCGTTGAGTTATTGAATAAGTTTTTTTAAAATTGCAGATGTGTGTTTTATAGCGTCATAATTATTACAGTCCAATCGCTATTAGGTATACAATGTAAACATAAACGAATAATGCAATTTTTGTTTACTGACTCACTTCTGATTATTGTAATCTGATAATGATTCTACGCATTATATTTAGTTGTTCCAATAAATTTTTGTAAACTAAGCCGTATTCCATTATATCATTATCATATTATATTGTTACAGACTGAACTATTGTAAAATAGACCGTTTAGACTGGGTATATCTAAGATATTCGAAGGTCTTTAAAAATGTAAAAACATTTCCAAATACCAAAGAAATTAGCTTATGATTTTGAAATTCTCTCCATCTTCTACTTTATAAATTCAAATTACTAATAATATTTTTAAATACTAGTAGAAATGTGTCTTAGGGAATCGATTAAATGAGTAAGAAATTGTATAATGTTATTTGCTTCTGCTGCAGTTTATAAATAAATATATTTGATGACATTGATGAAATAAAATCAAAACCATAGGTTAAGGCAAAGGACCACACTTTACAATTTTAATAATTATTATAGCTTTTCACTATCATCAGAAAAATTGGTATATTCTAACTTATTTTAAATTTTATTATCCGAAATTCTGAAAAATTGGTTCTACTAACCATTTTGTTGATCTGCGATTTAATTCTGCGTTTACTCAACAATGAGACATTATTGAGTTTTATTTATTTGATTTAATTATAATATAGTTATTTAATATACTATGGAACTTATTTTTACATACATCAATGTATATTAATTTAAAATTTACTTTGCACTTTGCATTAACTAATAATCAACTTAATAGCTTTATATATTTTATAACTTATTTAATTTTAATAATTTCTTCATTATTTTTTATATTTATCCTTATTTATTAATACTCTAATAATCTGTAACTTTAATACATAAACTTTGTCCAACAAATACTGAGTTATTCCATCGTTTTAATTATAAAAAACACATAATGTACAAGAGTTATAAAAAATTAGAAAAAAGTAGTATACAGAGTTTTAAATAAAACTCTCTTATTAAAAAACCATAAATATTATAGATTTGTAATTATCTAGAAACAAACGTTAAAAAAAAATGTTATTATTTTAATGCTTCCAAAGTTCCACGCGTGGCTCATATCATAATCGTTATAAAACCATTAAGTATGTATGGTATTATGCATTGTTAAAAGTAAACGTTAGAAATTGGAGTCTTTTAAGTTTCTTATAAATTATAAGAATTATAAAATTTTAAATTAAAAATGTCCTCGAATACACAATAAATACTTCATATAGTAACACGAATTGTCATTTTATTGTTAGTATAGGTATATCAATAACTCACTAATCGTAGGTATATAGTGTTTCTCGCGTGCTGTGTGCAGACCACAAATGATAAATGTATCATAATTTCAACGAGGCGATATAGTGTATAGTGTTATAGTTGCCTAAATGTTACAGCTGAACGTTTCCTTAAATTGGTACTTTTTACATCCATTAAACAGAAGAAAAGAAAACACCCACTCGGCGGTCGACACGCGAAATCATTATTGATTACCTACGTCCGGGGCCCGGACAATCGTCGTTATATAAATATAAATATATAACATTATATTATAACAACAGACACGATCCGTATAGGTCCCATCGATCATTTTTTCGAGGTCTCCTCCGGGGATATCATTGCTCTTCGGTCGCCGCACAGATATCGTCGTGTTTGCTTTTACGTCAATCCGCACGGTGTATATAAGGACGGGGTGATATATATCACTTGTGCACAGCGGTCGATCGTTGCTGGAAATACCGACGACGGGAAGAGGGAAACACAATAATATAGTTCCGCTGGACCTATATAATATATAATATATATATATATTGCGGCGTTCGTCGGTTTGTGTGTACGTTCGACATCGACGCTTTTGTACGAATAACAGTGCAGCGCACCATCACCAAAGTGTATACGACACACGCCCTGCTGCTGTCGCTGCTTTCGATTGGCAGTCACCAGGGCCGGATAGGGTGGTTGTGCGGTGGCGGGGGGCACTGCCGGGTAATGGGACTTCATATAAAATAAATAGATTTTTAGTAGTGGTTTCCGCTTTGCCCGGCAAGGCGTAAAGCTTTTACCCGACCACGATTAATAATACGTCGGGAAACTCGCATAAATGACGTCCACAGTCGATGATGACGGTATCCGCGTATTGCAGCAGAGAAACACAGTAAGTATACCTACGTACCTATATTCCTATTACGAGTCATAAGATGCGGTGTAATATAGTGCTACCGGAACGAAAATTTGCTGTAATAGTATTATGTTGCTGGCGCCTTTAATTAAAAAGCAGATGGACACTAAATTGTAGTGACGCGCCGGTATTTGTTTGATTTGGTTACGCGAGATTCAAAAAAGTTTGCGGACACATCACGACGTGAAAGAATATCGTGGCGATTTGACGATTATCTTAAAACCTTGAAGGGATTTTAGTACTCACGCGTGGAAATGTTGTGCTTGATTATTCAAAGAACGTGGGACATGCATATTGCATGGCTTCATTGAGCTATTCGCGAACTAATAATGACTAATAACCCGAGATGCCAAACGAGAAAGTTTGTATATAGACCAATAATTGCAGACGACTTCCACGAAGGTTCGGCGGACTTGCGTCGGCTGAATATATTATAATACGCAGGCAGGATCAAACCATCAAAGGGATGGAAATAGGCATTATTAGTTCGGCCAAAACGTTATTAAGTATACGAGGAGCAAATAACGTATTAAGTAACCGATGATGATGCCGGACTGTCTGAGAGGAAACGGACGAGAAGAGGTTACGTCCTGTATATTATTTGCGGGGTGCGTATCACGCGAGCATAATATATAATGGTTATGTTACTGCGGTGGTATTATACCATGGTGTTTATATAACATTAAACTCATTCGAATAGTAAACATTTGCGAGATGCCCTGTGTGGTGTAGGTATAGTATAATATTACAGATAAAACCCGTTGTCAGATATGTCGATTGCCTATACACAAATATAGGATCGGCGCTTGTTGACTTAGCGCATACGTCGTATCCTTTGAGTGTACGATGACGAGCAAGTCGTCGTGTTTACACAGAACGTCACGATCGCCTCGTGATAGTTTCGTCCGTTGCAATTCGTTTATTAATATGTAAAATAATAAAAACAGCCAGCCAGGATAATATTATATTCTAATAATATTTGTATGTCAGGAGAAAATTATTCTTTTCCCTGCGTTGTTATTTAATAAATGTACGTTTGGCAGTCTTGTATAAAGTACCTATACGAATTTTTGAATACAGATACAAAGAGATATTTACTTGAAAATTATTTAAGATTATTTGAAAAATAAGTGTTTAAGTACAAATATAGATTTATAAAAAGTATCGATAAATGATAGATATACCTAATTAAAATAGGTAGTAACAATTGTTACTTTAAAAAAATATAAAAATCAATTTAAATAATGCTCAGCATTTTTTGTTAAACATTATATTTTTCTGAAAACATTAGACAGCTTAATTTGAATAATTTGATGTAATTAAAATTACTCATTTAGTTTCCTTATTTAAAAGTTAGATTGATGACAAGTCAATCATACACACACACACACACAATTTTTTTTTGAATTTTGATTGTGGGAATAAGAACATTAGAATTTAGAGAAGTATTGATATTTTTAAAGTAATTTCAAATTTTATTACAAAATAAATAGGTACCAAGGTGATATCATTAGTTGTAGGATATTACTTTATTGGAATTAAATGGAAGATGGTATTTGTTTCTTAAAAATCATTATCTGTAACTTGTAACTATGTAAACAAATGAAAGTACATCATCTTGCAAATTAATATTATTATAGATAGATTACGTATTATAGTATGACTTATGCATATCGTTTTTTTTTAAGTGCGATTAAATTGAAAATATAATCACTCAATTAGTGATTATTATTATTATTATTTTATTTTAAATACACGTACTTAGAAAGAATTTGATTATTTTGCAGTAGTTAAACATTTTTACTCACAAGTACTTTACAAGACAATATATTGTTAGGATTTGTACTTTAAACTTTTGCATCTTTTTTAATGATCTCCATTATTGGTATTTGGTATAGCTTTTCAAGTTCAATGTATAATTTAGACATACACGATTTCAAATATTCAAATTTTATTTTAAACTTAGAAGTTCTTACTTTGCACTTGAAATACTTTGGCTTTAAGGAGTTTTCAAGTCTCAGAGCAATTTTTAAACTTTTTTTATATGACTTCATTCTTAATAGAAAAAAAGTTGTGTTTATACATTTTATATGCATACACTAAACGTAGAATAAAAAAATGAAAGATTTTTTAGAATAATAATATAAAATACCTATAGTTTATGTATTGCTAATTGTAAAAATTAATGATACATTAGTGAACATATATTAACACATTATGTATCTTTTTAACATTTTTAGTTTTAGTTGTTTTTGGTGCATTATAATTCTATTAGTAACCAAAACACATGCATGAAATAATAATATAATATTACATTATCATGTTTAATTCTTGATAATACCGGCATCTGACCAATAGTCTAGATTCGCGACAATAGTTCTACCAAGACCCGTATGCGTCGAAACAGCGTAATCGTATTATACGTAAATTATGCCAATTGGGCTGCGTTTATTTTATGTCGGTAGATTTGTTAGCTGTAAAAAATAATACTATTATATTATGTACCTTCAAAGTACGGAACAAATGCCACACAGTTGCATTTCCGATAAAGTCACGGTTTAGTAATTAAGGGGATTGCAAAAGGACAATTTTTGAAACAATAATAATATTTTGGGTAATATTATAATAATAATTGATAAAAAATATAATATTATATTCAATATTGACCGTCAAATATTGATTCTATATTTTTCGTTTCGTCGTACGGTAGAACCACAAAACAAACATTTTCGGTATTTTAGTCAGTATAGTCATCGTCCCGGTAATTTATAATTAGTTGTATCCAATAAAACTACCAATAAACTATTTGTACATTATATTCTAACACAATAGTATAATAGATTCATGGAAACAAATGAGAAACACGAACATCTTAAAACGTTTGCGCCGTACATTAATAATATAATATGTAATTTATAGGTAGGTATACATTATACTATACAGCTACAACATTTAGTTATTAATTATCTTAATTTTTCAATGCAGAAAGATATAAATAGTATTATAATATTATAATACATGTAAAAGAATTGAGAGTGATAAACGTACAGAATAATATATTATAATTTACATTCGCATGACCGTATGCATAAGGCGTCAAGCCGTCACATGGGTATTACATTTATTTTTCTTCGCGGAAACTCGAGAATGGGAAATGGCTTTAAAAAAAAAAAAAAAAAATAACAATTATGAAAAAAAAAATGCGTGTCGTAATAGTCGAGTGACACTCGACGGGTGCGTAATGATCGTTTCCACTTTTCACCCCATGTCATGTGTGTTATCATAACCTTTCATCCGGCGTTCCGTGAGCATAATATATTGTATGTGTGCACAATATTAAACGTACCTATATATATTGTATACATACATAATATACAATTAAAGTGTAAAGGTTTCACTGCCCGTTTGTCTTTTCCTCACGTTTTCGCACCCTCCGGAGACTTACGAAATGTTGTGTATACGACACTCGTAGGGTAGACCAGTGGCGAAATTGAGTTTCCTGCACTATTGCAGCGTTTTTCATTCGGTATAATATCGTACAACAGGTGATTCCGCGTAGTTGCGGACGTCGTTGATCCATTAACATTCTCGCGATGCACTCGAGACCGTAGATGCAATTACCAATATTGTTTTTCTAACGACGTGCTGTACTTGGTTAGTGGTTATGACTTTATCAGCAATAATATTGTTGAAAAAAAAAAAACACCCGATCAAATCAAACAAACAACGCATAGCCTACGTGTTATCTCGATTTTAAAATCGTAGGAACCGCGTGCTTAGGTAACACTTTTTTTCCCATAAAACCAAATTCAAAATCACTTTTTGTGTGATCTCAAGCTGTTGATAGTTTTTGTAAAATAAAAATAACAAGTGTTTCAGATACCTAAGCCAGCTATTATGAATTTAGCACGTGGATAATAGATATTGTGCAGTGATGAAACAGATAACTTCACCCACCACGTGTCGTTACTCATAACTAATGACACGCGAGATGCAACGTTTACGTTAAACACGTATTCGTTTATTATTCAGTCACGTAATATAATTAATCGTTCTCATTTAAATTAATTTTTTTTTTAAAAAAAGTCATTGCTTAATTTGATTTAGTATACAACACTTATATGGATATAACTTAAAAGTATTACACAGATATTGTGCGTTGCTGGCGGATAATAATAATATGTTAAATTAACTGATGATGTCGTCGTTATTTTGCAGTATTCAGGCAAAACGTCGTTTGACGAAACTAATACACGTGATGTGCGTTAGAATAAAATAATATATTAGTATCACCGTTAATGTCATCTGTTTCGAAACGATATAATATTGAAATGTCGCATATTCCGTGACGTACCTATATAATGCAATATTAAAAAAAAACCCCAATGGTTATTTAAGACTTCAAGACTTTAGGAAATTAAATGGACTTTGTTGTTGTATTTAAATTGTCGTATTGAACTTGAGAAACTTTAATTAATACCTACATATTATGATGTATGGCAATCATCAACTAGTTGGGAACAAGTTAAGTAAATACAGCAGTGCGTTAGTTTAAATCAGACACACTGCAGAGCAGTTGAGTATATGGTAGGTAGTAGGTACACCATGACTAAATAGTATACCTATACATAATATTGCATTTAATAGGTACGTGCAGATCAGACGTTAGTTAATATATTTGTCGACAAAAATGTCGTCGTTTGTGAATTCGAATTAGACATATATGTTAATTTTTCATCATTTAAAGTGAATTGAGCGAACCGTCGTCAGTAGGTATACATTATACACACTACATTCACACACACACACACATACACACATGTATACACACAAACGTCCGTTAATGGGAAATATTCCGCTTTGGGATCGAGTATACGCTAGGCGGCGAGTAGGATACGGAAATTGAGTTAAAGCCCGAATTTCGTCCGTTGGCATGTGTATAATAATATAACGTATCCACCGAATAAAGCCAAATGTTTATTCGTATTTAATTAGAAATGCGGTCTCAAACGTCTCGGCTATTATTATCGCTTTATTATTTTGTCAAAAGCGACTACAATACCAGTACGTACCGTATATCTATATAATGATAATATGTTTCGTGCATACCACATATACCACATACGTTACGCGCATACATACCTACATTTGCACCGAACTCTTCTATATTATATCGTCTTAATTGACGACTTCGTCTGTGTATTCGTTTGTATTTATTCACAAAAGAACGATTTTGTACGATTATAGTTGATGTTATGCCGGTAGTTGGTTAATCATCTGGTTTGGTTGGTCGAAACAAATAATAAGAAATAATGCCAACTAAAATAATCGATGGATATAAGAACTATACGAAGAAAATTAGGTACTAGTTTTACAAGTCAAAGACAATATTTCAGGCTATAAATGAACGTCTGTGGTAAAACTCACATTTGGCCGGTTTCGATCGTTCAACGAGGCTAAACTGTTGATAGTGAATTTGCACCCTTCGATGATTAGCAGAGGGTGCTGAACCCCCCAATGCCTATTCTTCAGTTTGTTATTACGCGTTACGAAGTTATGCCCCACACAACCGCTCAAGCTCGATTCAATAATAACTTATTTAATAATGGTTCTGCATGCACTGTAATACATATTATTATTAAATATATTTATCATGAAATCTAAAAACAAGAATGAAATTGACCATCAACAGCATCAAATTATAAGGGTGCTGAGCATACATCGCACACACACGACTTCCATAAATTATGTCTATGGCCGCCGGTCAAGATAATGTGCGCATTTTATTTTATATGATGTGCCTTTTTGTGTTTTCGTGCGAGTTCTAAACTGTATATTTTAAGACTGAAGTTAAAAGATATATTTATTGTGTTTACTGTTTCGTAGTTTTCCTTGGCAAGTTACACATTTCATGATTTAAATATCTTTATATATATATATATATTTTTTTTACTTTTTAGACGTAAAAAACGTTGAAGTTTATCTGATTAATTCGTTACTGGTGTGACGACACTTGCAGTGGCGCGGAAAACGCATGTTCATAATCAGCAATAATTCAACGGATACAAATTTCACTATGAGGATTCAGAATTTAATGGTGCAGCAATTGAAAAAAAAAATTCGCGCACTTGATGAACATCATTAACATTTTTGGGAGAATTATTCGTGGTAGAAATCGACTGTATAATTTATACTATATTTTATGAAAACAACAAGTCATAATCGTGTCTGATTTGTCTGAATCTCTAATTTAAAATGATCCAACATGTCTCTTTTCTGCAGCTGCGTAAAAATATATGCGAACTCGGTAACCCCAAATGAATTTTTGTTCAAATTGAATTACAATAATAATTATTGTATATATTATTGATAACGAGCGACCGTAATACGTTTCAAACTTTATAGGCGAAACCGTCGTCGAAAGCTGTATACACGCAATAATAGTATGTATAGTGTTATAGTTATTTTGCATTTTCTGAATTCGATTTACATAAATAATAATACATCGCACTTGCTGTTTTTCGTTTTATCGGCGTCTGTTTACAACGAGAATAACAACGAACCCGAGGAAACGTAATAGAACAAGGGCCGTAACAACACACTGACCGGTTTGGGCAACTCATGCCGTAAAAAGAAGTAAAATAAAAATAAAAAAAAAACGCACATTCCTATTCGGGGCTCGCAAGACCGTCGGATCGCGTCCATTTACGAACGAATATCGTCCATCCGGATGTGTTGGTATCACTGGGCATAACTGGTTTGAGTCACCGGACGTATACCCAGCTATTATACTCAGCACATAATATTATTATTATCGTTCTACCTTTACTGGATTTAAAAGAAAAACAGTGGACCTAACACTTTGCTCTACCGACGCGGCGGCACTATTATCGACGAGTTTTTCCGACCGGATTTCACGTGCCAAGTACGCACTTCGACTATGTTATTATTGTGTAACGCGTGAGTATAAGCCCGCCGCGTACTTTGGTGTCTCCGGACCGACAAGAACGCATTATATATTTTACTATAATTCTCGGACGCCGTTGATGTCCACCTTA
>VUJU01000074.1:95197-142650 GCA_009835225.1 Aphis craccivora
GTTTAAATGAAAATCTAATAACGATGACCGACCGTCGCCGAGTACGCCGCTTTTACGCTTTTCGCATAACATATTATTATAACGATGATGATGTACTAAAACGTATTATTTAAACGCCTCTTTAGGGTCTGTGCGTTTTACTCCGAGTAAAATGTATTAACAATAACATAATAGGTAGGTATATTATGTTATGTGCCCATGCAAAACGGCTGAAAAGGAAGTTTGGTGGTACATTATGTCGTCCACTCGTAAACAAATCATATTATTACGGTGACGTGCGGATATGCGTATTACGAACCTCGCCCACTGTCCTCAGTGGTTTTCTACGTTTATATCATAATTTGTAACATAATATAATAATATTATAAAATGAGCACTACGAATGTTCGCCGAGCTCGGTAATATTACCATTCTACGATTTAATTTTATAGATTTTTTTTTTATTTATACGGCGGTAATGCATTTCATATCGCTATAGTTTTAATTGTCTTGAGATTAATTAATAAATTCAAAAGTCATAATATTATTATTATTATTATTATTATTGTTGTTGTCGTTACTCGTTAGTAGACATGCCAATTGCCAAGTAATCGTTATAGTATACCACGGCTAATATAATATTATAATTTATAATATTATACGTCGTGAACATTTCGTTGAAACCTAAGAAAAAAATAGCTATCGTTCTTTATTTTTTTTTCGAGCATGTCTACACAGTAGTACCTATCACGCTGGATGAATGAATTTATAATATATTAGCATACCTTTATTTTTTCAGCTACTGCAGCTAAATAATAGATTGTATGTAAATATGGCAATTCAGACGGTTAGCGCATGATAAGTGAAAACCGTAATCACAATAACGAATTTTGTTTTACTGAATCGTAATATTTAATTTTCATACTATGTTGGAATTGTAAAAAAATAAAGCTAATAAAAAAGATTATAATTGTGAAAAAATGTTCACCGAAGCCATTGAAAGCCTTGAACCCATAATACTAAAGCAGCCACATGGCCATATATTATTATTATATGTACTTAATTTCTTGCATAAAAAATACATAAATAATATTATACAGTATAATATGTATAGCCATTATTTGGATATTATAGAGAAGTAGTTTCACCTGATTAATTTTCCGTTGCGTGATATTTTTATTTTTTTCGAAAAACTTTCTGTATATAATTATATAATATCTTTACGACGGTCTATATCAAGAGAGAAAGAAAGAAAATATTTACTGACGTTTCTAATAATACTTTCGTTGAGTAGAAAAAGCCTTCGAAATCCAATAAACTCAGTCGGAAATTATTTAATATATAACCGAATTTTTTTTCCACCCTCCACTATCCACCCATACACACACAAACAGTGCACCCAGTGCCTCACGTATAGGAATAAATAATGGAAAACCAAATCCCACTCACCCACTGCTCTACGTACAGCCCCCCGCCGACCATAATCTTATTGTGAAAACATCCACGCGCCGATTTCGTCGAGCCCTTCTCCTATAACAATCACAAGTCGACTGATGCGCCCTCGCCTTTCCGGAAAAAATCTTACTCGCCATAGTAGATATTGTATAATATCATAAAAATATCATTTTTATTTTTATCCACTACAGACGACCGTGGTGGCGTACTAGTGTACAGTTGGGTATTCTTATAGGTAGATGGAGAAATTCTGAATGTCGTGCGTCTAACTCCAAAAATGTCATTTTGAGATTATTATATTTTCTTATAGATGATAATTTTATGCATTGCTTAAAATCATTATCACTCCAATACGTTCCTTATTTTTCCATGAAATCAGATGCTAATAAAGTTTTTAAAATTAATGAAACGTTTTTAATGCCTCCTGAAAAGTTGTCATTTTGGAGTTAGGCCGACTATATACTACATTATGTACTATTATTTGGAATAGACTTGACTACGAGCTTCTAAACTTGTGTTGTCCGTCTGAACCGCTGTTCTTATTAATTTTTACCGTTTCCGTCGACTGTGTCAGTTTTTTCTCAATTAAAGCTATTTTTAAAATGTGAATTGTAATATTTAATAAACCTATACACGGACGCACGTATTTTTCATACAGTATCAGTACATTTAAAAAAGTCCAATTTGCAGCGTTTTAGAACAATAATAATAATACAACATAAGTGGGATATAAAACATGGAAGTGGCTTTGCGGTAAACGTATTAGTATATATATTTATGTGTATATGCAGTAGCGTATTAAAGTGGTCACTTAAAGCTTACAGTCCAGGACAATAATATAATATTAGATATTAAAACGGACCGTAAAACGGTTTTAAGGATTAGTTTTCGCGTCGATTCGAATCGCGCCATATTGTCTCCTCTTTGCGCGCACGTTCATATACAAGCGTATAATACGGTGTACCCACACACACACACACACACACATAAATAGGTACTACAGGTAACCCACTGGATGATATAATCATTATAATCTTTACCGGATCGTCCGGTGGCCCGGTCTGCATGAATATTATTATTAACTAACATAAGGCGAACGACGAGTAACGAATAATGTAGTAACTCTAGATCTTAAACTTTTAACCGTGAAGCAAATCAAAGTTTAAATAACGATATTCGTATTTTTTTTGTATAATATTATATTTTTGTTTCTATTGAAACTCAGATAAATATTTATTCGTATACAATGAACTCGGACTTGGATCAATTTACTATAGGTATAAGAATGGTCTTTTTTTTGGGGGGGGGGTTCACAAAGTGAGTTTCTTTCTCGACTTTTCAATATTGCTTTACACTGTACCTACATTTTGTTGCGTAGCAAGTATTCCAAATGATATTACGCAGTGCCGCGATACTATATTTCCGGACCGTACGTCGTCCACGTGCTATATACGGACGCCAGTAAATAATGCACACGATTTGCGGTGAGTGTCTTGGTGCTTCGGCCGCCCGGATCAAAGGAGCGTAGTGGCGTAACCCGTGACGCGCTGGACGTTGCAGCGCGTCCAATAATAGTTGCATAACAGCGTTTAGGGTCGCCACTCGCCGGACTGTGTAATATTCGATAATACCGCGTGCGTAAAATGGTATAGTAATATTACCGTGGTAGTTGTTACACACATGTGTGGAATTCGCTTGGCCGACGGACGTTCGTATTCACGGGCAAGGTTACTGGGTCCGTTACGCCTCGGGCATCACGGTCTCCGAGTCCAAAGCGTTTGTGCGTGTGTATACAAAACGACGGCGGTGTATGCAATGGCGGCGGATAGAGTGTATAATAATAATAATAATAATAATATAATGATAATATTATATATATATATATGTATTATGTGTTTGTAACCAGCAAACCAGTTTCGCAGCATCGGGCACAAACACTCGGGTCAATAAACCGGTTCTCTGCGGTAACATCAATCCTTCTCTCCCTCTCTCTAAGGATAAGAATTCACTTTTTTCTCCTCTACGCGCAGGTACGCACTTATATATATATATATGTATTATATGTTTACAGGCGGTAAGACGCGTGAGAACGCCGCCGCCGCAGTCGCCGAGAGATGGCGGGAAAAAAACTCTCTAGACCGTCCGAGTCATCCAAACCTCGGCGGGAGATTAAGCCGAAAGACCACAATAATATTATACATATTATAATAGTATTATTGTATATATATGGATACATTTTTTGTGTGCACACCTTATATACTTTATGGTTGTGTTGTCGGAAAAAGTGCCCGTGGTGAGCTCTTACCGGTCGGTGGTAGTGGGAGGAGGGTTAGTCGAAAGGAAACGAACAAAAAAACACCTAGGATTCTCCGCTGTGAAATCCCGCGGGCTGGCTGTTGTTATTATTATAATATCATCGTTATCGACACTGTCACGGACGAAACGTTTATGTCGTGGGCGTCATTGTTACGCGGTCGCAGCTTAGTGAAGGATATACCTACGAGGCCTACTGACGACGAAACGCGTCGCACTCGCTTTGATACGACGACCGCAACGTGTGTAATAATATAAAATTATATTATGTGCAACGAACCGTTTCCGTCACTGCGAGACCAGCAGTCGAAGGTTCTCACGTCAGTCGGGTGTACGGGTTATCTGCACAACTGCGGGAGAGAAAGAATAGATATTATAGTTTTGTAGGTTTTCGTAAAATTGCAAAAAATATTATTGGAAAGTAAAAAATGTTTCCCTGTAGTTTTGTGAGGATCGACAAAATTATAGTGAAAATTCTCATTTCCGGCACGCAGAAGGGGGTGGACTCCGGAGGTTGCAGCGTTTAGTATTTTATTAGTGAAAGATGATGATGTTCAATTAAACTCGATTATTAATAATTAATTACTATACATGTATTATAAATATATATTATAATCGCTATCTATAATACAATTATTGAAAAAAAAAAATAAATGTTAAGAAAATACATTTTCTCATCAGTTGTGTTCAAATATATTATATAGATTTTGTCCGTTTCACAAAGCCTTAGAACTAGCCTAAAACAATCATCGTTTTGTATAGGTACCTATGCGACCGTTGATAATCAGCGTATAATATATTATTATATATGCATATTACACAGGGCTGTAGCATTATTATTATAGCCCCTACGTGGCATTCGATCACGTGAATCATAATATTATGTGTCTGTGCTATCATGTATATATGATTGCGTTTCCCATATTATACACATTACACACATTATACTTACCCATATACGCGTGTGAGTATTATAATTTATAATATTATAATACGCACCTCGCGGTGTTGTGATAATAATTAATATAGCGCGACGCGTGTGCGTAAGACCCCGAGAGAGCGGACTTCGGCCGAATAACTCACTCATATGCCGCCGCCTCCACCGCCTCGTGGCTTAAGTGTTATTAGTTATAACTTATTATAACACTATCGTACAATAGGACAGGTACCTGTATCGACGTTACAACGTACTCGCGACGGTCTCGTACGACGGACTCGCCGATGCCAAACGACGACGGCGAGAGGGAAACGTAATAGGCCAATAAGTATAATAATATAGACTTATAATAACCCGCAGCCGTTATTGTTTTGCACGAATTTACGTATACACCAGATTAGGAATATTATTCGAAAAATAACCACGTACCTCCAAAAATCCTAAAAAAATAATTTATATGCCGCGGACACGACTTTTAATGATAATTAAATCTTTTCCAAACCCAAATACTTAACAATGGTGCACGTTGTTATAACGATTATTATAACGATTCGTCTGCGGACGTTTATGCGCATCGGCGCGGTACTTATATACACATTATAATAGATATGTGCGTACCTATACCTATACGCGCCCACGCACACCTTCGTCGACAGTAATTTGTTCATTAATTATGGCCGTGACCGAAATCGACGGCGGTTGCACACTGCACAGTTATCTACGTCTGCTGACTGCTCGTGGTTATTATACAATTCGCGGACCACTACTGCCGCTCGCCACCGGTTCGTGGTTCGCCGGCGATAATTGTGTATTCGTTGCCCGTTCGATTTGAATGCGTAATAATATAGTATGAGCGATGAAAAACTATTCTTTCTATGATATTATATTGTCTAGGTGAAGACCAGCCGATGGCAGTGGGGTACGGCGAGAGGACGTACCTAGTAAAAAATAAAGAGACGGGACGTAAAATATTATTGGACAATGCTGGATAGAAAATAAATCTTTCGAGAAACCATGTGCGGCCGGTAAACTTTAAAATATTATTGTGGTATTGCTATTTTAATTATTACGTAGTAAATGGTTACGGGTAAGCAAAATCAAGCGTGAATTTGTGAATTCAGCAGTTATGTGTGTAGTAACAAAAAAAAAAAAATCCGATAATGATTAATGATTATAATATATTATACTATTACTATGTATATTTGTTAGAAATTCTGAAACCCAATTTATTGAGCGTTTAATTATAACATTTGTAATTTTGATTTAACGGCTAGAATGCTAGATTATAATATTTGTACGTCAAAACTCGAAATTCTACAAAAAAATGTTCAAAAACTTCCAACATAATAATATTGAAATGCCAAATTTATTTCAGAGATGAATACATAATAATAAGTGAAGTTCCAACCATTTCCAGCAATACCGCGAAGTTGGAATCCAAGAGTCATGTAGAAACTCGGTACTTGACAAAAACAGTCGATGAAAGTTGGCTTCATGAATTTGAATGAAGGATAATTAAAAAATTGGGTTTCAAAAATGTCTACAAACGTCAAATAATGTCAAAAAGTCAATGTGATATATGACACAATATGCTTGATGGTTTTCATTTTCACGGCATCGCGTACAGCACTATAATATGCGTACATAATATTATGATGAGCCAAGACTTGGAAGAATTATTCACCGGAGAAGATCGCCCACCGCCGTAAATATATTATAAGTTATAACATATTATACATGTATATAATAATTTATTATAATAATTATACTCGTATGCTTGTTGCCGGCTCAGTAATAAAACGTCGTTTTCAGTCTGTTTCGTTAACGAGTTTGTACAGGGCTAATAATTATAATATAATGTACAATGTACATAACACTAACACACAACACAGACGATGAGCCGTATAATAATCATATAGTGATGCATGTCAAAACGCTCCGAAAACACGTATACCGACCTAAGTAGTCGAGTATCAGTTGAACATAATATATGTATACTATACGTGTAATATATATCATTATATTATAATAATACGCGCTGTATAGGTACGTACGCCGAGAAAAGGTTGGCGATATTTGCCTCATTAGTGGTTTATTCCTCTTAAATACTCTTTGCTTTTTTTTTTTTTTTTTTTTTAATATTCTTTTTTACTTCATGCTTTTGTTTTTGTTTTGTTTTGTGTTTACGTGTTTATAGCTCTCTGTTGTACTGGCGTATTCATATTTTAAATACATAAATAAATAATAAACCATGCGCGAGCAATTACGAGATAAAAATAATTCTCATTTCTCCCTGCACTACCTGCAGTTTTCCATATTAAACTGCATTTCGAATATTATTTATATAATACCAGAGTATACAAATAATTCAAATAATTTTCCGCAGAATTATATTTTATAAACCCAAGAAATACTTTGGATATCCACTTGACCTGAATAATATTATACTCGAATAGATATGCCATTCATCCCGTTTTACCGACAAATGCTGCACCACCATGGTCTATTGTGTATATAATAAATAATAATATTGTATAATATTATTATGGCGTGTAAAGCCAACAAATGATACACATATAAGCAATAAGTTATAGCATACGTTTGCTCTGCGTACTGATTAAATTGTTACGGTTTGATAAATTTAGCTTGGTACGCCACAGTGGGTATTATGTATTAATGTTTTTTTTTTTTTTTTTTTTAAATTGTTTCGTATAAATTAGCACACTATATTCACGTACAACTGTATAAAGCACTTTTATTTATTTAAATCGCACCACCATGGTGCTTTGAATCTATTTGTGGTGAAATGTAGACTAATAAATTGTAATGTTATATGTACGCATATTCATTATTATTTATTATACACCCGCACCGTATATCGTGAATATACGTCGTGTGTCGTATATACGTACATGTTATCATATTAGATGAGCTTCGGGACAATTGATATTTAATATTTTATATAACATTGATAAACTATGTAACTGTATAATGTGTATCACTTCATCGTGTTTATATAATACAATATGTTTATAGATCGAATTATTCAACTTATATAACGTTTTGGTCCTTTTAGGTGCACTAGGTATAGTACCTTAAATAACCAAAAACATATGAGATATCAAAATCATCATTGGCGTCATGTATACTGTTCGACGAAAAGCCAGGAAATGCGTAACACGGGAAAATGAACATTTTGCTATAGTCTAAACTAGGCAGTACACATATTATACTCTATACATGCAGTCTCCGAAAAGCCCTCGAGTAACAAAAGTTATAATATCGATAGTAGTAGGTATAGTGAAGTGAAACCTTTGTCTGGAAAGCGGATATCCGGTAACGGAAAGTCGATAGCGCGGAAATCAAGTTGATCGAAACAGGTGAATTGCGTTTATTTCTTAGATTGAATTTTATGGAAAAAACCCTTTGAACTTTTTATAATGCATGAGAAACAGCACAAGCACACTAACACGAACACCTGAGGATATGTATGTATTCAATTGAAATGATTGAAAAGCCATCCATACATACATATAATTATTTGCTTACAGACCCTCTAAATGGACGTAAATATACTTTTACTGTACCAGTAAACAATTAATGCATGACATAAACTATATACGAATGATGTAATCATTACGTTGATTTGTCGTGGAATTGTATCAAAGTCACGTTTTTACAATATAAAACTAAAAGGATTCTTAAAGTATAAGATTTTTTAATTTTTACAACACCCATTACTCATCATTTTACTATAAATGTCATATTATTTTCAAGTTACTTGGTCGATTACTTTATTAGTTATGTATTAAGAATTGTATTATACCTTAAGAATGAATTGGAAAACAATGCCATCATTAAAAATCTAGTGTTTGCAATTAATCTTTTATTGCCTCTTTGACTGGTATTTGATAAGTCATTTTAATTTGAAATTATTGTTTCAATTTTATCATTAATACAATTAAGCTAATACTTACTCAACAATATAATATAGAATGACTTCTTCATTGGATTTCTTATAAATTCACTTGGCATAAAAGCAGTTATTTAACTAACGTTTTAACGAAATTTGATAGTCGTCTTAAATTTATCCTTCATAAATTATGTCTGGTATATAAGTGTTTCTTATAAAACACGACCGAATAAATAAAACACTTAACCAGGCCTTTTAAAATCTTTGCTGCTGTTGTCTGGGTGCAATTATTTGAAAACCGTTGTACGACAATGTTTTTCCCTTGAATGGTGTATATACTTGTTGTCATAAGTATCGTTTGAAGTCGACAGACCACTTATTTAAGAAGAGAGAAGAAATTATAATGGCGTTGTTGACATATAAACGTGAAAAGTGTGTTCTGAAGGTTATTATACGCGAGAGTGTTATGATAGCCAATTTCGATTTTGGTATTTCGATTTGATCTACTTATTGTATTATTATTTTCTTAATTGTAAAACTACAGTCGATTAATTCAATAAATGTTTTGAACATCATTTAGACGCTAAGTAGGTAATGAAATTTCGATTGTTATGTTTATATACCAGTAGTAAAACGAATCATAATTAAACAGTAGACGTTTCTAAAAATGTCAAATTCGAAACAGGCAATGTAATGATAATTACTTAATTGTCGTTGATGGAAATAAACGACTAATAAATATTTATATTTTCGTTAACCGTAGACGCCGTTTATATACTATACAGTGTCGGTGGTATACTGGTATGACACGTGAAATGGCTTTGGTTAAAACAATAATTTATAAACGTCAAGTATTATTGTAATATATGCTATACGCCTATACATAGACAATGCTAAGTCCGTTGTAGTAGCACAGAAAACGACTGACGAGTACAAAAAGTTATGCATGTATTATGTCTTTGAAGTTAATGTATAATAGTAATTTTACTATTAATTATGCGTATAAAATATGTATATTGTGGTCTGTCGCGTACAATGTTTTGGACGAGAAATTAATTTGTAAAATGAAAAGATGATGAAGTAGGGAAATGTAAGAAATATTAATGGTGTTACATGTATTAAATCCTGTACCTATGTGGACAATGGACATGCAGGGTCCTTTAGGTAGTCATGACTGATTATAATAATATTTTATGTGATGGTTTTAGTGAGAAAATTATTTTCTAACTTAGGTGCTTATATAATCTCAGTAAGTAACTATATAGTCAAAGTAGAACAAAGTATATAAAGGATGGGGGTGTATGTTTCGGACGTTCGGGAATTGAAGATATAAACCACCACAGTTAATGATTTTTTTTCACTTAAATAAAGGACGAAAAGTTCAAGTTAACACCTAATACCTACTGCTATTAAAATCTTAATCTTAATAAATCTAATTTATCTGCTTAAATTTTTAATCTAAAATCTTTAAAATCTGTTTAAATCTATTAAACTCAATAAAATTTTTTTAATAAAATAATTTTATAACAAGAGTCTCTGTATTAAATTGGTTTATAGAAAAATGCAAATAAGTAGGCTTTTTTATTTCGAAAACTAAAAAAATTACTATTTATTTCAATCAAAAAAATAAAAATAACAATAATGATAATTTTTAAACTTATACAATATAGGTACATAATTTTTAATCGATATTCAATTTTTAAATATTCTGTCGTATGACACACTGAGGCACAATTTTAATAACAAAATTGTGAGTCCTATAGTCCCCTCCCTACCATTTGTTATCATGACATGTTTATTAATGGCTTTGTTCTGAACGCCTGTGCATATTAATTTTTAAAATAAAATAATTAATAAGTAACGATTAACCATAAATAGCATACATTAATTGATGTTAATCACCTCTACCAGTCCACCCCTTTCTATAATTGCGTTTATGATTAGTGATTGACACACACATACTGTATAGTGTATACTATACAGTGTATATAGTATATAGGTAACTACCAATAGTTTTAATAAAATACGAGTATAATATAAGGACGAATAATAAAAATACTGTTTATTTATAGATTTAAAGTGTAATTGCAGTGATTTTTATACAACTGTCAATAATCTGAATAAAGAACGATAATAATTAGTAATAGTTTGGATTATCGCTATACACCATATTTATGTATTATGCTTAAACAGATATGAGATAGCTTAGTATACTTGGATCGCGTGGCATTTCCGTTGTTTTTCTTTGTATCCCTCTCAAATGCCATTTTTCCAGTCGGATCGGAAAAAGAAATGGTGAAAACATCGACCGATCACCAGCTATTCATTTTCACTCCCTATAATACCGCGTCAATAACACTAAAACCATTTTGGGCAAACGTAACAATATCGTATTATCTATGGTAATACACGGTTTATCGTAGCGCGCGTTCGACCGTGGACCGCATCATCCATAGACAAATTTCCGAGATATCGAGGAAAGCAAACTCAATTCAATAAATGCGATATTATGTACCTACGTATTGTGTACGTATGAATATATTTTATGTGTATTAATAAATCCATTATTGGTTGTAATTATTATGTTCACGGATGTCTTTAGGTTGAATAAATATTATATAATTCATATTTAGAAAGTGGAAAAAAAAAAAAACTTCGTACGCAAGTGAACAAAACGATAATCATGCATCCTTATCCTCCATCAGAAGACGCCAGTGATCATAATAATAATATCGTTCAAGCATTATCGACGAATTGGGCGGGCGTCGGTTACGGTGTGTGTGTAACGCGTCGTCGTCGTTCTCACGCGTTCGAAAACGCCACACCGACCGCGTCGACGACGACGCCGCCCCGACCGCCGTCGTCTCTTCACACACTGTTAAGTAAACAAATATTACCACGGGCGTCAATCATGTTTATTCACGTGTATGTTTTTCTAGTATCAAATTGGAAAAATGGTCTCCGCGGTTTTCATCGAAAGAAAACAACAACCACACGCGTGTGTTGTACATATACAATATACGACCATATCGCATTTATCGTTTGACGATAATAATAATAATAATAATAAATAAATGGGGCGTCGAGGGTTCTATACGTACAGTTTATATTTTTATATTATTTTTATTATTGTGTGCGTGTGTGCTCTGAATATAGGAGGTACGGAATAGATCCATTATTGTGTTATGTGTGGACCTCGAGTCACACGAGCGCGCGACTGTGTGTGTGTGTGTGTGTTATTATTATTGTTGTTGTCATTCGGTATGGGTGCTTGACCACCGCGTCGCGATGTACACGGTATATTATGGGTATTGATTTTGGTCACTGGATATCCGGTGTGAGATTCACGCCGGTATATATGACCGATATCAATGCTAGTATATAAATAAAACAAAACCCACAGAGTTTCGAATAGTTCGAAATAATATATTAATGTTTTAAAACCGAAAACGGTCGTTCGGTAATCACTATAGGTATACAATTATAGTATCTATACCGTACGAACTATGATTTTATAGTTTCATTCGAGATAATATTCTGAGCTCTATAATATTATGGCTTATGTGACTTTATGAGTAAAGTTTTTGTTTTGTGACAACCCGTGTCATTCGGCTATACGTGCACATTGTAGAATTTGTCGGAAACCGCACTTCTGAAATTTGAACGATAATATTATTTGCTCATTGCTACCGAGTTCTATTCGTAGGCTTTAACAACAGTGTCCGACGTCTTTATATTTGTAATATTATATTATGTGTATTTGTTTGTTTGCTATCTTTGTAGTTTTCTTTTTATTCATTCAAAAATCGAATAACTCTAAATCTCTCAAACGGATTGAACAACGAAAAAAAAAAACAACTTTAACCGTTGCATGTTTCAATATTTCAATAAAATAACATACCTAGAAAAATAAATAACAAAGCAATAAAAAAGTTCTGAGAACACAGTGTGAGCATTTTTACACGTTCTATAAAACATCCAACTTTTTCCAAAACTTTTACCGATTTCTCGTAAGACTATAAGTGTATGTATGTATATTGTGTATACTATATATTTATATATATATCTAATAGGTACCTAATCTAATGTTACGCGCGTTATATCCTGCATTCTGTAATGGTAAACGTTTATTATTTCAGATAATAATATGTGGTTACAATTTTATTATTACTTGCGTTCGATTGTTGGGACAATATTCCGTCAAAGTTTAAAATGATTTGTACCATAAAAAGCATAATGTTTGATTGACTATAAAACCGGGAAGCTTGTAAATACTTATATAATATTTATTATGTATGATATGTAGGTACAGACTGTACACTGTTCGATTGTTCACGTGAATTAAAATAATATAGAGTATAATATCCAGGCTGTAATAGTTATTAGAAATATGATGTTGGAGACATAAAAAATATAGGTATCATTTTTTCATTTCAAAATTATTAAAAATGTATTTATTATTATACATAAAGAAAATAACATCGGATTTATACGATAAAATCTATAAATATAATGTTCGAATAACGTATGTGTTTTTAAATATGTAAATATTTTTTTTGAAAAAAAAAAAATTAAAAAAAATACTTAGGTACATATAAAAAATAACCTATATAATTATAAAGAATATAATACAAAATATATGAAATAACTAAATAAATGTATTTACCTAGTTATAGGTTAAAATACATAAATAATGCAAAATAAAATTTAGTTATACTGAATTATTGAAGCATGAAAAGAATATATAGTTAGGTTAGTATTGTGTAGGATTAAAAAATTAAAACTCATCAACATTCTATCCTTAAATCTTTAATAATTATTAATTACATATAATATAATATGTACCTATATATGATATCGATGAAGCGTTATTACACACTAGAAGATGATCAATTAAAAAAAAAAAAAAAATTGAACATAATTATATAACGGATATGATTATACGAGATATTAGATAATAGATAATATTAAAATAATAATAATATTATTATTGGTCTACCTATCTACCTATATACATTTTACGGCGGTATGGTTCAAATATCATTAGTTAGTATCGTAATTTGTGGTTAAATGTATAATACATTTATGTTGCAGATAATTATTTTTATCGATTATCTTTCGTATGGTTATTGCTAATGTGTTTCAATATTACATATATTTGCATTGCGTGTTGAAATATCGAGCATCGGTCGATTTTATGCGAGAAATTAACGTCATTTCTCTGAGATGTATGTATGGTGTATACACATATACATACGGTATACGTGTATGCGGATGATCGTGAATGTACGTAGTATAGTGCTTGTATATATGTACATACAGCCATACAGGAAAATGTGTTTCCAATTTAAATAATTCAATATCTCCCCCGGGCTGCGCTCGCTCCTGCAGGATCTCTGGTTAAATTTATTCATTGAACGGTTTGTTTAACATAAACAAAACATTAATATGCCTCGACCGGCCGATGGACCGCCGCGTGTACTACGATGTACACATAGTATGTGTATGTGTATATAAGTATATGTATTGTATTTGGACACTAATTAAAAACAAATGTAAACGTGTCCGTCGCTGCGTGCACTTAGCCCTGAAAACATCGTATCAGCCACAGAAGAACCACCCTGCGGTGTAATACAGCCTATACGATAGGGTCGATCGTATGCAATATGTTATTATACACGTTATATAGGATGTACTATGATGTATAAAATAATAATGCGTGTATAATAGGTACGTCCGTCGTCGTATTCTCGACAAACGCACGAGGAAAGTGTGCGCGAGTTCGAGGAGAAGTGTTAGGTGCGTACTTTACGTTAAATTCTGGTTGAAATTTTGCTGGTATATGATATGGAGATTGGAGATTTGACGGTTGTACTATTTGCTTAGCGCGGAGAGAGATGGAGACGACGGTTTGAGAATATATCATTATTGTTGTACAACGAAATACACACACTCACACACACACACATATTATACATATACATATTACATGTGCGAGCGTGCGCTCGCGTCGCGTCTGAGAGATGATTGATCACGCACTGGCTCGAAAGTCCATCACGTAAAGGCCATTCGAACGGTCCCCCGGGTGTCGTTTCATGCGGCAGCGCAGAGCGCTCCCTTCGGCTCCTTTGTGCCCCGGCAAGGGTGGATGTCGCTTGATGTGTATACGCGTGAGGACGAAACCCATGTCGTCGTCGTCGGTCGATGTTGACTAAAAAAAAAAAAAAATCCCGAGAACGATAGCCGAGAGACGATGGTGGGGTGCGCGAGCACGAGAAAAGGACGAAACGAAAAATAAATAAAAAGGGGTTAGTGGGAGGGAGAAGAAAGTAGGAGATCATTTACCATTGCGCGATACGGGTCGACGGCGGAGAGCCTTTCGTGAGAAACATACACAAAACGCGTATATATATTATATGTATAGATACATACACACTTCTTGCTCGATACACAATTCTCGTTTTCCATTGACTGGAAAGCATGTAATGTAGGTACAATGAATCCTCTTTTTGTTTTTCATTATTTTTTTCCCCTTTACATCTATTATGCTACGCATACTTACGAACAGAGGTATAGTCTCTACGTTTAACATATCACCACGTTGACTTTAAAAGAGTTTCCTTTATTTCCCGAGGATTTCAAAATCATTGCTTTTATACATTAAATACGCGTGCATCATTATATTGTATTTTCTGTTTGGAAACCGAAAACGCCTGCGCCAAAGCATTTCACGTATATTTACTCGAGTTAAAAGCCTTTTCGTTCTTTACTTTTGATTGGGCGTACTAACATAAATTTTTTTTTTTTACTAAATATCCTGATATTTTAAATAGCAGTAATTAAAATATTTTTCATGCTTGAAACATATTTAATAAAATATTATAAAATAACATATTAATATTTTAAATAGGATATAATAGACGATACTAACTTTAACTTCCTATAATAAATTACATATTACATTTATTATTATAAGTGAATACTGAACAGTATATGTATAATATACTATATGGCATATAATATAATATACGCCATACGGGTATAAAATGTGTGTTTGTATTTAAGATGAACTTAATAAATCAAAAATAAAACAATGAACATTTTATTATAATCTCTTTATAATAGGGAACTGAAAGGATTTGAATACAATATATATAATATATATAATTCATAATATTAAACGATTATGTTTTATAAATTATTATTACATAGTCACGAAAACAGAGAAAGATCTAAGTGTAAAGCATTTTGTCAAGGAAAAACATAAAAGACCTTGTACAACTATTGATTTAATAAAAATATATCAAAAGAAAATGTATATAGGAATTTTTAACTTGTATAGTAAGTTATATGTGTATTGTATACATATATTGCATACATATTACTTATAAACACCCGTTTATTGTGTAAAGCGAAAAACGCACGAAAATGTTCGTGAGACAAGACCATATTATAATTTGCACTACTGAAACAATGAAACCACATATAGTGACTCAACTCAAAAACATGACTTTCGGTAATCAAAGTTTCTTATATATAAGTAAATCTTATCAATCATAAATTTTGTTTAAATTTATAAACCGCTTGTTGGGGTTGGATCAATAAAAGTAATGGCGTTGGTATAGATATATATTTAATATTACATAAAACAATAATAATTAATATACTATACGTTGGATTATAATTGAAGGAGAATAATATAATTAAATTGATAAAAGTCAATTTAAAACATTAAAATAAATAGTGAATAATATTTTTAAGCTGTGAGCCGTGACGCAAATCGCTTCATGCGGATACGAGTGCTCGAGTTGGAAAGGAGGACGCGCATAGGGACTGAGTTCCTACCCCAATTATTTTTCAGATATTTTAGCGTAGTTACTCTTACTTTTTTCAAGTAAAAATGTAGAATGCATAGGAGGATATGATTTTTTAGCATACACGCTAACTGCTCATATTTTTTATACGCTTACTTAATACTTAAAGTAATTTCAAAATTTTTTTTTTGTTTATTGGTTTAATGAATGAAGAAATTTAATATCGGAATTGTAATCTAATTTTAAAATTATTTTACCCCTCTTGTAAATTTGGCTGAAGAACTTTGTATCGTATGAAATGTTTGTTGGGTTTTGACAATAGTTTTTAATAGTATAGGAGGGTGTTAAGTAGCATGAGATTTATAATATTGTATTGAGTAATGCAAATTTCGTACATATGTTTTCTAAGTACCTACTGAATACTTTATTTTTCCGATTCAAGCAACAGAAAATAATTATTAAGTCTCATACTGCGTGCACTTTATCTGAGTTTATCTGAGACATTTCTTTCATTAAATAGCTATCAGAAAGAGTAAAACATTCTATATTAAAACCGTTTAAAATACTTGTAATTTTCGATATTTCAGTAACGATATATACTATAATAATATATATATAAATGATAAAAGAAGGTATTGCAGGTACCTATAATATTTAACACGTTTTACGTATAATTAATTATAAATTTTCCAAATAATAAAAAAAATAAAAAAATGAGGTTAATATTATTTTCGTGAAAGAGTACGCAGTCGATAAAAAAGGTACATAATATTATACAGGAAACTCTCCCTCGTCAGTTGATAATAATCTCTATGGACGTGTCCACGTAATTCGTTCAGGGAACTACATGTGCATGGATGTATATATATGTATACGTATGATGGAAGAAAGTCCAGTGTCAAACCGAGTAAGTCTCTCGTGCTGATTTCGGTCACGTCCAATTTTTTTTCTTCGTCAACCCGGTATATACACACACTTTCAATTTTATCCTAAGCGTACACACATATATACGCGCAAACCCCGGTTAGAGTAAACTTACACGTCAGGAAGTGAGGTGGCGGTGTGGGATATGTGGCAACAACGAGTGGAAACTAAGAAAAAATGGAGGAGAAGAAGAAGACGAGCAAAAAGAACCCGTGGAAAATAGATTAAACCGAGAGATGGGCTGATAATTGAACGAGTCCTTCTCTTCCGGGCATGAGAAGAGAAGCTTTATGTTTCACACCCTTTCCTCCACCACTTCCATAACGTCGTATTATTATTGTTTACACACACACACACACACACACACACTCACACACATACACACACACACACACAACCTACATATAGAATCACTGCTCCCACACATTGAAACAATAGTCCACTTTCTAATTTCCCCTACTCCAGCACACTAAAACGAATATAATATGTACATGTATAGGTTTTTATTTTATTTTGTTTCATTCTGTAATCTTATTACGTTAATTAATTCATTTAAAATTTTTATTTCCACATACGCACACATAATATAATATATTACTATCATCGTTAACAATTTGACACGTCCCTGCGATAAAAACAATGATTATTTCTAATTACGGTACCCCCGCCCTATTCTGAAAATAAGGTTTATAAATAAAATATATATATATATAGTACATATACATAGTTACGTACATTTATTTTTCTCGGATATCGACATTTTCTTTACACCTACACGCCGATTGAAATTATAATATAATTATGATCAGCGCAATATAATCCTTAGTGCGCACACTATAACCTACGCGATTGGGTAAACCACTAAGTAAATTATAATATTATGTACATACTAATTTCACGTGTGTTGTGAATGGTACCGTGACGTAAATGAATTCAAATAGATTTCTGAGATAAAACAATATGATATTTTTTTTGTTAATAAATTAAGTTTATTTCCAAATAATATGAACATTCTAAATTCCCTCTTAAATATTGTTATTTTTATAACATTCGTTTTACTCTTATTGACGCTCTCTGCTGCACTACGGTTGTCATTTCTTTAATAAAACACGCACACATGGATATAATATATATTATATGTCTGCATGTATTTTATACTTATCCATAAAATGCTCGTAAACGGTCTATGTATGGGCCTCTGTTGAAGTGTTTGCATTATAACCATAGGAACTATATGAGTATTATACATATATAATGTATATTCCCGATAAACCATAAACTCGGTGCAAACTCGAGACGATAAAACATTTTCCTAGACGTATGCGCACCTAAACACAGAGGGAGTGAGGGGCATTTAATCAAGTCTCGAATACGTTTTTGTACGTCCTTTATACCGTTTCGTCGTATTGAGTTTCTTCGAAAAGATTTCAATTTCAATGGGTAATATTTTATTTGTAGATGTGTAGGTATTTTTCCGGCCAAAAAAACATATATAATATATAAATGATATTTTATAAAACACTTACCTGTTCTACTGGTGTAACGATCCACAACCAAGTCGATACGCCTGTAACATAAAAACAAAATTCGTGTCATAAATAATGTTAAAATACGACATAAAACCACTAGATCAGAAGCCGTCTTCAGATTTGACTGTATAGAATTATTTTGTAATGAAATACCTACAAAATATTTATTATATAGTATGTAGTGAACATTTAAATGGTTTTAAGAGACTGCAAAACAACAAAATATAACTTAAACATGCCAACATATACTATCTATTATGCATATTATAGTTCTAGTTATGCACATAAAAGTATATAGCTATATAGTTGGTTTTACAGTCGTTCATGTCATAAGTTGTTACTTATTTACATAATATAAGTATATAACTATATTTGAACTCGATTGTTAATATATAATTGAAAAAATAATGTCATTTGGGTTTAAAAATTGAAATATTCTAAGAATGCGAGGAGATTTAAATTACAGTGCTATGTATGTATAGGTACATCGGTACACACAAAACCTTTTGTTGTCAATTTTATGATCGAACGGATTTTAAATAAAATTAAAGTAGTTTTATTTTTTACTACATAAAAAGGTTTCCAGTCTAATGGACATTTTTCTTAGATAAAAGAAAAAATCTACAAAAGGAACGTTAAGTAAAAAAAAAACGATTACTACAGGTGGCTGACAGATTTTTCTATTTACACAAAATGAAAAGCTAGAACATGACGTAGTTTGTCTGTCAGCTTATTATATATATATATTTATATATTTATGATTATTTGTATAGGTATTATGTTAGATTACCCTTGGTGTATTTTCAAATGCATTTCCGGTCAGAAAAAATGTATATTTTAAAGTTCATTTTTTCAAAGTGAAAATTCAATGAGAATTTTGCTGGATCTGTAAGATATTTATACGAGCGGAAGTGATCGCATTTCAAATTAAAGAATTCTTAAATAATACTATAATAAAATATATAGATTCATATGTTTGATTAAAACCTATTCAGCTAACCCTTATGGCCGTATAAACTATATATATATATATTTTATAATATACATATATTATACTATTATAAATGTGTATATTATATCCGGCGTTGGCAAAAACGGGCGGTAAAGGTGGAATAGGGATGACGCTGACTGTTTATTATACCGTGGAAGAATACATACACACAATCACACACACCCACACACACACACATAATACAAGAAGAACAGATTTTTGGCGCAGTTGGTCGGATTTGCAATGGGCCGCCTCGCCGTCGAGTACAGAGGCGGAAAGGGAAATGCGTATACAGTAGGGATCGTGCAGTCGCCCGCGCCTATAAAATATTATGTAGGTTAACGGTTGTTGGCAGAGAACTCGCGGATTGTCGGGTATTTATATATTTTGTACATACGGACGGGTGGCGAAATCGTTTACGGGTATTCTCCGCGTCTCTCTGTTTTCACCTCTATCCGACCCGATTAAAATAATCACCGCGCGGCCGCTCAAAATCCTATACACATACATACGCATTAATATATATATATATATATTATGTACCTACGCGCATGAGGACGAGAGGACGTGCCGCTTTCGGACGTCCGTCTGTCCAAGGACACGATACCTGTATGTGAACAAAACTACAAACCACACACGCGGTGGCGACTCGCCGGAAGTGGCGGCAGTGGTGAGAAGCTAAGGCAAAAGGGTTCCGGTGCGCGTCGTTCCGCCCTTATGAGTTTTAAATTTTGTTTTCTCTGAGCCGTATGATCCGTACCGCCACCATCACCGAGTACGCACACGACGTACTATTATTATTATTATTATTATTATTATTGTGTGTTTGAACTTATATGTAGGTATTATATAACGTGCAGGACCGCAGCCGATTTTACTAAATTATTATTATTATTATACTATACTGCGTGTACATGTATAATATATTATATGCAAATGTAAGTCCGGTCCGATGCGTTGCACAAATATTGCCGCAAGCCGGATATCATTGCAGTGCGTATCCGAACAGATCAAATCAAGATATTAATTAATTTTGTATTTATACATACACACTCACCTCGCTGCAATTAATTACAGTTTTACTCTTTATTCTTTTTTGCTACCTATTTAGAATCATTATTATGTAATGGTCTCACTGCAGGCGCAAACGTAAAACAATAAATATATAATGTATATACTGCATATATATATATAAGAGATTTCGTCATTAATAGTAAGATTTTAATTAATTCATTTTTACTTAGCTTAAATATTTTTCAATTTATTTTAGGTATTTATTTACTATAACACCAAAATAATAAATAATATATATATGTGCAGAGTATTATTTTCACAGTAAACATTAAATGTAATAAAATCTGTAAACGTGTAACAGTGAAAAATAAAAATGTTTTTTTTGGCAATATACCAATAACTCGTATACGATATAGTATTATGTATTATTTTATTTTCAGTGATTATGAATAAGTACGATTTCCGATTAAATCGTGACTAAATCATATTGAATCAGCGCATTTAAGTAATGAATGCGCGCAAAGGTAATACAATTAAATTAAAAATTCAAAGAATGTCATCAGCTATATTATATAGGCGTATATATAGTATATCTTAATAATAGCTGTGTGCGCGCGCGCGTGTGTGTGTACGTATATATGAGTAAGAAACATAGACTTAATCGAGTAAACCGTCTTAACTGGGATCGAAAGGGTTTACGGAAGGCTAAGCCGTCCCTTATAAACACAGTGACGTCTATAAGCGTATATAATAGGTACCTATTGTAGGTATAGTCGGTATAGGTATAAAGTATAAACATATAATATACAATACACATTATTATACACAGTATATATATTGTATATACATATATATTATACTCAGTAGGTGCATTATAGTTGTATATAATTTATACTGGTGGCGGTGTTGTGTGCGTCACATAAAATATAACACAATCATTCGTCTTGGCCGCTCCGTTCTGCAGCTAATGGTCTCGCATTATTCGCCGACGACGGCCCAAATCGATATCGCGATAATAATACAAATGATAATAAATATGAATTTCATAACCGGAAACAGAAATCAGTCACAACGGTCGACGACGAAGGGGTTGATGTTCCACACCCGCACACACACACACAACCCGTCGTTGTCTAAAATATAATACGTGTAAGTAGGTACGTATATATACAACGTTATACCCTCATTATGCAATATACCGTTTGACGAAACGATACAAAATATATATTATTACCTATACATATAATATAAAATAATGATAGTAGAAATACGTCTTATATAATTATATTATTATTTCTATACGTTTGACGGCAATGTCCACGACGGTACGTACCGTTTTCGTTTGAACTATTGGTACATTTTTTCTTTTTCTTATTACGACCCACCACCACGCTTTCTATAGCGCTACGAACGTTCTCTCCGACTAAAATAATGTGTTCCCCACGATTTTTGACCGAAATTATCTACACAAGGGTCACGGGCTGCGTTCCCTATACGAGAGGGGAAGAAAGTACTTTATTATTATAATAATTTACCTACGACTATGAGGTCTTAAATTCAATTGGGATAGGTATGGTGAATTAATGGATCCGTCATATTATAGTATTTGTATACAACCGTTATTTATTAAAAATGTATTACAATATATAAAAAATAGCGAGTTGCTGTGTCAGCTTGATGTAGTCGACGAATTTTTGAGTTTATCAAAAAAAAAAAAAAAATCTTTAACGTTTAGATTTTAAGTTTTTCGACTATTTTTGTTTAAATGTTAATGCATATTTACTTTTCAAAATATATCTTCTGAAAAATATTCATGAATACCAATATTCTAATAATATATATTATTATTAATTATTATGAACGTTTGAAATGCTGCATTCAAAAACATCTAGCTACAAAATAATTAAACATTGAAAATTACAAACTATCCTGTACACTACACATTATGATCGTACTGTACATAATATTATTTAATTCGACCGAGTTCATATCAGCGGTACTACATATCGATATTATTTACATACATGCATGTATAATAATACTATATCATAATGAATCCACCGACGTTGTAATTGAACATAGTGTCATTGAAATCGCATTGACTATTGTTGTCGATGGTATTATTATTAATGGGTATACTAATCATTTGATGCGCCCACTACATCATCCATGTATTTATACTATGTACGAGAATGTTCAGCGTAATTATATCATATTATGTGAAATATAATATCATGAGCCGCCTATGAAATATTATTACAAGAAATAGTATGAAAAATAACGAGTGTATCGAATTTTGCACGTATACCTCTGATTATACAATATTATTGTGTATTGCAATATTAATTTGTATACAATTTTTAACTTAGTCGTGGAAGGATTTCTACAAAAAGATAAACTTATTAACGAGTAGGTAAAGGATAAAATATTTGATACGTACAGTGACGTATTTAAAGGGGATGATTAAAAATATATTTAAGAAATTCTATGAGGAGTTATATTATATGAAATATTTGTTGTATTTATAAATTGTTTAAATTTTGAATGTTATTTTAATTTCAGTCCAGATTGAATGGAATTACAAAGCTGGTTTTACATTCATAACAACATAAGATTGAATGTCGAAGAAATTATTGACGAAATAGCTAAAAAAAACTGGGAAGACTACAGTTCGTTTTGTAAATGATAAATAAATAAATGATTCATTATTTAATTAGAATTATTTAATATGTTATATATTATAATTATAAGGTTTATGCACCTACTATGAACATTTTATATAATTAGAGATTGGATTTTCAAGCATATGTTTCTTTTTTTGTATATTATGAAATAGAGATCTTATTTTTATAAATAAATTAATTTCACGTCATTCTGGTTACCAATAAATCAATTTTTTTTTTTTTTGCTTTATTTTGCTATTGTAATAAAAACAAATGAATTAATAAAAAAATGTAAAAACCCAGGATGCAGAATAAATGGTTAAATTAAATTATTATTGTTCTCGTTATCGGCTAATTTATTAAATGTATAATCGATTAATATCGATTAATAATCGATTTACAAGTTATATAGCCTGCAGTACCGTATGGTTAGTATGCCTATAAGCTATAACATTGATATCGATCGTTTCAAAATTCAAGATTTAGTGCTGTAATTTGAAACCTTTGGTATGAAGTGTGCACCGATTATTTCAGTGGATGTAGAGATGTGTAAACATATTCTGTCGGACATTAGAGTCAGTTTCACTACTGAAAAACCAAGGAAATACCTACATGGTAAATAAATCCTTTTTTAATTCACATTAATTTTTCAATTTTTTTTATTCATTTTTATAACTATAGTTCATGTTAATTTTTGGTCATACTTTTTTTTTATTGACTTTTTTTAAAAGTAAATATGCTTCTTTTTTGCATTTTTAAAACAGTTGTGTACTTTTTGTTGTTGCTTATTATGCTATAAAATTCGAGCCCTAATATATATTAGGTATACAGTTTAATAAATTTATATTTATAGCATCTTCATGTTTTTCGAATGGAGGGTGAAAAACTATTTTAGTCATATTTTCCTTCTCAAATAAATATAATAACTGGATACGTATATAAGTTTAATTTATTTATTTGTAATTTTATATTTTTAAGACTTTGAGAAATTTTAGATTAAAATTAATAATTAGATATGCATTTCAAACTCGTGTCTACATACCTGCTAGATTATGTATTTATTTATTTTACCAGGTTTAATAGATTAATATTTAATATTATGCGTGTTGTATACATTATATATTAGTACTAAATTATGTATAGGAAATTAATGTAAATCACCTAAAAATGAACGGGATGGATCAGTTTAAGTCTATATATATTATCTAAAATGGTTGTGTATATAATTATATATTATGCCGCTCGATTCTCTTTCTTTTATCGTCACTTAAAAAACCAAAACAATTAGCGTATTTATTTAAACGACCTTGTCTGAAATTGTAAAAAAGAATTTAATTAAAGACTTTCCGAGCTGCTGCAGATTTCATTATGTTTTTCACTTATATAATGTTCACCAAACGTTGATATCCCTTGAATGTTTCAGAAATGAAGAGTATAATTGAAAATGTATGATAACCGTCACAACATATAACTGTACATTTTTCGGTTAGAACATTCGCCATTTAAATTATTTCTCGTATTAAACTGGTAACCATAAGTGTCATATCTGAAACATTTTTCGTTTCTTCAGTATTACGAATTCCACTCTAAATCCCTTCTTTTCCGCTGGGACGACTTTGCGTAATCAAATTTTTAAACTTTAATACTTCCAGCCGGCTTTTATGTTAAACAATCTCCATTCATCTCTCTCTAATGTCGACTAAGAAATATGGTATATGCTCTCTTCTCCACATCATTCAGCGCCGCCTTATTTCTGCGCTAGCAAAAGTTTCGAACATTTTATTATTATTATTAATCACTTTAGTATTCACTCAACGGTTGATTTAATACTCGCAGACGTTATGTAAAAATAATGTTCTCATTATTCTCTAAGATTTTATGCTAGATTTCGGTTAATGGACATTTTCATGTTTTAGAATTTGTTTTCTTGGCATGAACTTTTTTTCGAAATATAGATTCACGATTTTATGTGATAGATAGCAATGTCACTACAACTTACAAGTTATATTCAATGAACATTTCTAGATATTTAATATAACAGTATGTTTAAGTTTTTAAATACCTTTAGGTATAAAAAAAAGCTAATGTTTTTGTTACTGTTCTATTCAAACACTTTTTAATGTATTTGAAAAATGTAAATAATTCTTGATTTATGGCTAATAATCAAATTTTGATAGTAAATAAAATATCTTCAATTATTAATAGACATATTATGTAGTATACACGTGTATGATATATAAACTTATAATATTTACACATTATTCAATATGCTTTGCAATCCTATTTGTTAAATGTGTATAAGAAGATAGGTAAAATAATATAACAGAAGTAATGCAAATTCAATGGTTATTCTTTAATGGTTGTTTATTTTTAAAAATGTAAAAGAAATTAAAAATTAATATTTTGTTAAATCAAAGTAGTATATTATGCATAAGTAATCCTGTGAAATAATAAAATGGTACCTACTGCATTATGAAATCAATAAAAATCACCTCAACACTTATCTGTGTGTCAGTATAAATATTATATTATATACCATCTCGATGGCTGACAAGTCGAGTAAAATAGAGTATCAAATAAAATAAAAAATTTAAATTCATACTATTTTTTTCTAGTATCTATAATTATTACTTAAGGTTATAAATAACTTAATAATTAGATAATAATTGGTTATATAAGAAGATAAACGATTCTTTAATTTTAATTTAAATAGAATAATACTAATATCAAAAAAATAACGTTATTACAACGGAATAAACTTTAAAGAACAATCAACATATATGACTAAACGTACTTAAATCATTTCATTTTCCACATTGTAAAATGTATTTTTCTTTTTTTTTTCATTAGATATAAAAAAGCATTATTAATTGTGGACAGAAAATCTCTGTTTCGTATTGTAATAGATGTGTAATGTGTAAACCTAATATTTACATATATATACTAATCTAGAGTGGTTATATTTTTTGCTGCACGCAATGTATACCTCAACATTTAATAATTGAATACAAATAAATAAATATATTAGATACATTATACATATTATATAACGATATTTATAAAATAGGTATTTATTATATAGCTGTAAGTGGTTTTATCTTATAATTTTCATAAGTCATTGGAAATGTTTTGTTTATAACTTTTGTGATTTTGTATTTTGTGTTATTGAAAAATGCAGTGTTCGTTGTAAATGCCAATTCTCAAATTTTAGTTTAATTTTTATCATAATTTGATTGATTTTTTTTTAAACGAAAATACCCATCGACCTGAGGTTAGAACTTGAAGCATTGCTTACATACATTTAGGATATCCGATCTCGTAATCTTTAAAGCCTTCTAACAACAAGGCAATTCTAATTTATATTGAAGGTAAGAATTCATCCTTTCAAACAGATAATTGAATAAATATTTTATGGTTTAGCTATTTTTATTTCAATTCTGTTTCATTTAATTTACAAGCCATTAAACATTAAACTGAATGAAGTTATTACCTACTAGGTATATATATTATATAATGAAACTAAAACGACTATTAAACTCGATAATTTTTATAATTGCATTGTAAATATATACCAATGATAATGTATTTAAAAATGTCATTATTTTTGTGTTTATAATTCACTAATTTTATGAGCAGACTAATTATTTCGTATATTATCCAAACAAGTATTTGCATTTTAATAACACTAATACTAAAATAATTATAAGTTCTGGGAATATTTTTTTAATAACATACCATCATCATTGTTTAGTCACTATATATTTCCATGCAAAATTTCTGTAATTTATTACCATTAAATACTTTAATAATAGCTAAACGAATTTTAAAATTCTAAAAAAAAAATTTTCAGCTCTAAAGTATGTGGTATACCGTATATATATATAGTACATATTAGTAATAGGTAATTAATAATATAATATATAAGATGAATTCTGCGGGAGTGATGAAGCTAAAATGGTTAATTAAACCTTGTATTTTGTATACGATTCCAAAGATAAAATAATTAAATACATTTTAACCATGATGTTCAGGATTTCATGGAAAATTATATTATATTTACTACTTAAATAAGACGAACACGAAAGACAATTAAGTTTTTAAGAGTTAATATCATAATTTCTTTGATTCGTAGAATTTTATTATATTTACTTATACGTTTTCACGTGTGAAATTTAAGACGATAAGAAGTTTCTTATAGTATAGGTATTTTTTTATCTTGATTATTCGATTATTTTTTTCATAGTCTACGCGTTATTTGGACGGAAACCAATAATATTTCAAAATATTTCTAAAAAATAAACCGGGATAGTTGACTAGGAGATAGTATAAAGTTTGGCGTTGTTTAAAAAAATATATATATATATATATCTAAACATATTATTATATTGTTTTGAATAGGGCGATTGCAATAGAATAAATAACGTCACAAGTTCCCAGTCAAAAAAATAAATTATTTTAAAAAATTAAAAGGACGTCGGGTCGATTAATGAACGAATTTAATGACCGTTTCAGTCGTGATCATCGTACGGATTTCGAAAGTCGCAAAAAATATTGCTCGTAACTCATCACCAACACCGCAGATCCAATGCTCGAGCGCGATTAACCACGACACTAGCAATCTAATGTCTAGACTTCAGAATAGGCGTTTAGCAGCTAACTACCGGTCCGCGGACGGTAAGTCATTGACGGTGGTTACGTTAACTCACAATGTTAGGGGTACATTTCGACCGCGCCGGGCCGTAATATTATACACGGGTACCTGATCCCACGGGAATTACAAAAACGCATATTGTAGTGTACACGACGACTGTAATTCCGCGTGCGTACGCGTACACAATAATATAATATAATTTTATTATTACGACGGTCGAATACAACTGTGTATATTGTAGTGTGTATGTATATATATATGTATGTGTGTGTGTGTGTGTGTGTGTGTGTGTGTGTAGTGTGTGTATAGGTACCTTTGTACAATAATAATATAATAGTACTTGGATGCTGCGGCGGAGGTAAACATTAAACGAGCGGTGGCGAGTTCA
Organism: Aphis craccivora; assembly: GCA_009835225.1. NCBI lineage: Eukaryota > Metazoa > Arthropoda > Insecta > Hemiptera > Aphididae > Aphis > Aphis craccivora. The sequence continues at coordinate 123,769 of VUJU01000074.1, forward strand.
CCCACACCGCCGGGCCGTACGACCATAACCTCGACCCCGCCGAACCCCAAAAACGAGCGCTCGCACAATATACAACATTACAATATATACATAGAGGCACATATCATTACGCGAGCATAATATAGTATAATATTTTATATACAGGGTGGGTCGTGTGGCGTTTTCTAACCTTTTTTCACGTATATCGCGTTCGTATTATATCATTATTATATAATTTGATGTCGGGGCGCGGTTTCGCCCGCAAAAACCACGAGCTACCGTCACATCATATTTTGTATATTATAATATACGCCGCGGACGGAGAGAGAGAGAGACAGAGAGCAGCTGCTGCACAACAATATTATCACCTTCTGCGATTGTCGCAGCACATAATAATATTACCCGTAACATATTATTAATCCGTATATATTATAATTATAAAATCTCGACCGTAAACGGGCGCGTGCGCTCTTATAATAATAATAATAATAATAATATACGAGAAGGCGGCGAGAGCGTACAGTTTATTCGGCCGGACGAGGGCGGCGGCGGCGGCCGTTGTTTGCCAGGCGCGACTTATAATCCGAGCGGGGCGCAAACCCGGGTGGCGGTTTTTCGGTGGAGGGCGACAACCCGGCAGCGCGCGGCACCCGTCGGTCGGCTGCCGCGCGCGACGGTCGATAATGTTCCGCTATGCGTGCAATACAACACACACACACACACACACATTGCCTCGTCTTCTCTTTCTCTCTCGGTCTTTCGCACACACATCGCAACCGCTCTGCTCTCACTCTCACCCCACTCTCCGTTTTCACTCTCTTCGCCGCCGTCGCTGACTGGGTTATCTTTTTCTCGTTTCGCCCAAAATCCGCTCGCTCGTTCGCCCACCGTCCGCCCGCCCCGCCGCGTCGCGATAAACCGATAAAAGACCGAAAAATACTACCACCCGATCGTCGTCACTCGCCCCCACCGCCGCCGACTAAATATGCACGCGCATATAATATATATATATATATATTTTGTATCGCGTTATATCGGATGATGATGATGATGATGATAATATATTATATGCGAACGACAGTGTTTTCCGATTACGTAATATGTTTTTTACTAGGTATCATCGCGACGAGATGGACGGCAGAGTTTTTGTTTTCGTGTTCGACGTTTAATCTCGCGCGCCGCGGAAAAAAGCACCGAAACAGACGCCGCTCGCGTTTCCGTCTTGTTTGCGATTCGCCGCCCCGCGGTGGCTCTTTGCGCGCACGCCGCCGCCGCCGCCGCCTGCACCGCTCGAATTTCGTGCATGTCGATATCCCGGGCGGGCCTCTGCGAGTTTCCGTGTGCGGACTTTTTTTTTGTTTTAACCACTGTCACCGAGTCTCGAGCGGTTCGAACGTCACCACTCGCGGACGCCTACCCGAACCCCGCCCTCATCCCTTAACATCATCACGTTTGTTTTTTTTCCATGTCGCGGCCACTGCAGATGATTATATTACGTGTACGACTACACGTGTAGTACTGCCTATATATATAGTTGGTACCCATACGCTGCTGCTAACCACACCCGCCCCCTCGAGGCGTATATGACATTTCGGGATTGTGTTTATATATTATTATTATTTTTACCACTAGTACGCCAAACACATTCGATCGTTATCGTTTATATTATTACTATCAATGAGATATTGTAGATAAAAATATTAATATACGTTTATTTTTTTTTTAGAGCGGATATTCGAGATAGTTCAATAATAATAATTGTAGTGAAATTTTGGTCAGATGTGATTATAAATTATCAATATATATATATATATTATGTACAGTATTTCGACGTTCGACCGAATCGTACGAAGACGTTAGGAGAATCGCGATTAGCGAGGTTGAGTGTCTTAGTAACGCCCGTGCTTCACTTGCAGCTTTACGGCCACAGACGCGTACGATTGTCGCATGCGACAATGAACGCGTTGCGATAACCGCTCCGAAAGCAGTGGAATCGCATGAGACGGTATACGCAAATGGCATGCTAATAAAAACCCCTCATAGACTATAGTTAGGTCTAAATCTTTCAGGGTTTAACCATTGGTATTATACATTTTTGGAGGAGGAGCTTCGTTTTTATTACATTCATTACAATAACTATTAAATATTTTCAGACTCGATGTATTTATTTCGGATAAGGTTGTGAAGGCAACAACCTGATAATACTAAGTAGAAAGATAACTAAAGGAGCTCCAATAAATTTTTTTATTTTATATGAAAAATATGAGCAAATACAATACAATACAATGTTTTTGTAGATTATGTAACAATATTACTATTACGTCAAAACTATTATTCGTTTATTTTTATTCTGAATAATATACATAATATATTATAGCATGTTGTCTAAAAATTATGATAACCTCAATTTTGTTTAATCTAACTTTATAATGAGTGTGATGAAATTTCATGAAATATAATACATTATTTACTATAATATTATAATAATATACTCATTACTCGATAATATATAGTCAAAACACTATTAACTATATTTATTAACTCACTGATCACTATATCCACACCAACTCGTGTTTTTATCACAAACAATACAAATGGATTCACATTTTTCAATTTTTCAATTGCATATTATAATAATGAATCATTAATTGACAACTGTGAAAAACGTTTAGGTAATAATTATTGGTATACAAAATAATAATTATATACTGAATAAGCATATAATTCCATCATATGTTGGTATAATATATTTATTCCGATGATTTAGTGAATGTATAGGTTATTTGATAATAGATGCCCTTAAATGTTAAAAAAAAATATCTAATTTATAAATACGACGAACTGCAAATAAATATCTTTACGTCGAACACGAGTCATAACAAATGCTGAGTATATAAAAAAATATGTAAACTCATACATTTTATAAAAATTAATTATACACTTGTGTTTATATCAATAATAATAATACACGTGAAACTACCGCAACATTTTTTCAAAAAGCCACATTATAATATTCCAATATACCTTATAATAATATGGTAGGTAATACTTTACGGACGATTTGTTTTTTCTATTTAATTCGAACGAATCCGTTTCAGTTGAAGTTTTCAAGATTTATTAAACCCATTTAGGTCATTAACTTATTGTATATTATACGTACTAATACGATTCGCGTGCCGGGCTGAGCAGGAGGGTGTTATACATTATAAATTATAATAATGTATAGTATCGCAATGTCGCAAATACAATAACAATACAACCCCCTTATCGTTTTGACCTAGATAAGCACGTCACACTCCCCCACCACCGCTTGACCCTTCGTAGCTGCAAGTCGTTTGTCTATGTGCACTTCCACCACTGTTCCTAGGGTGCCATTTAATTATATGTATACCTACACTTTTGGTCGCTGAAGCCGCGTGTTTACCGTGTCTCGGCGGTGGCGGCGGTGCCCCAACAAAGCACACAAAACACACACACACGCACACACTCACACACACTATAAACCCTTTTACGCGATTACACGTACTATACACGAATGTACATATATTGAGAACTTACTACAAATATATATATATATTACGTTTTACACACATACTATGTATAGGTACAAACGCTTGTCCGACTAATTGATCGGGTTTGACTAGGTGACGCGGCGCGCGGCGACTAATAGAATCTACGCCCATACCGCTATAATATACATAAATAGGTGTGTGTGTGTGTAACGTTTGTGTGTACTCCGCGATGTCCGCCCCCTTACGACCGACGTCTACCACCCTTCGTCACGCCGTTGCGTACATTACAAACCTCTACTATATGCCACCACCCCCTCGCCGATTTATTAGATAGGTGGTTTTACCGAAGAGAAATGCTGTAAAACAAATCGAACTTCGCGAATTATTTCTACTGCAGTCGTCGTTTTATCGACGTCAGAAACTCGTTTCCCGAAAAATCTGCTCTCCGACGACACTCCATTATTATCACATTAACATATTATTATTACTACGTATATCAGGTACATAATACGAGCGCATTGTGGCTGCATCGAAATCACAACGTGTTCCAAGTACGGCGACGGCAAGTGTTATAATGGTCGTGTTATACGCTGCAGGTACATACTACATACACAGGTAATAATCGTTTAAACGTCCATTTATTTGTCCATATACAGTTTTTATTTTAAATTAATTTCTCTTCAAAGTAGATGCGCATATAAGATAATACATTACCTATCACATTATATTGTATTCATAAATTCATTGAAAGGATACGGATCGATGTCTGGAAACTATAAATCATTTTCGTCAATCAGCGCGTTCTGAATATACATATATATATATTCACATACCCCAGAACGACGTTTCATTATTGTTATTAATATAATAAATTATATCAATTTCGAGAATATTATATTATTAATGAAAATACGCGTAAATACATTCAAATGGTGTTTACGTATATGGTAATAGGTAAACAATGAACATATATATTATATAATACCTAATATATTGGTGTATCAATCATATTATATTTATAATGTATACGTTTATTAGTGCCTATATAATTTATGTATATAGGTGTATCTAATAATAATATAATTTCGGAATACACGTTAAATCGATTTATATTATTATTTTCCTGAAAGATTTCGTGTCGAGGTTTGGGGTGGCCTTCCTTTTCTCACACAGCAGTCTTGATTTATAGTTCGACACTTTAAAAACAAAGTTTACCCGCCATAGTATAGGTATAATAGTTATGTACATTTTTCGCTTGACGACTATTTTATAATACCTATGTACACACATACAAATCACTTTACAAAAGTTATTAAAACATTTTCGCATAAAAATATTATTTTAGAGACGGTTTTTTTTTTTTCATACCGGTCGAATTCATCAAAAATCGATAAAATAATATACTATACGTACTCGTATAGACGTATGTATAATGTATATGCCAATGGCGTTGATGAAAATATTTTGAGATTTATGGATGTGTTTAGTTGATTATGTTTCCTTTTCTTCCCCTCTATTATATATATGTACACACGACACACCGTATATGGTGTACATAGTTTTTCTTTGCGGCGTTCAATCTCGTCGTACTATACACATGCCGTGAAAGAAATAACACTATACTATACCACTATAATATGTTAAGTTTTCTGTATGTTCTTTGTTTGGATTTCTTTTTGATATTAACGTGACGTTTCATCCCTTTTTATCATCTAAGAGCTTTGGCTGTGTTACCCTTCGTTTAATGTTTCATTAACACTTTCTCTTTGATATTACCCCTTGTACTTTTGCTCTTGGTAATGATAATCAACTAGGTTCATTATTCACATTTTACATTGTATATAATGTATACATATTGCATGCACAGTGACAATAATAATTACGTAAATAACTATCAATAAGAGTGACAAAAGGCAACGCAAAATTTAAAAGTATTGAATAAAAATACATTTATCCAACTATTATTTTGACATTTCACGTTATAATAATTTTAAACAAAAATTCAAATATTTCTATTTTAATTATTTATGAAGATAGGTACCTGACTATAAATTTTTTGGTTTCTAAAATAACTCAAAGTTTTCGCATTTTAGAAATATCTGTTATTTTATGGCTTGTTTTTTTCTTTTTCTACCAAAAATGTCGAGTGTTTGAATTTCTAAATATTATCAATATTATACCATTGTTTATTATAAATTATTACCATCAACGAAACTATTTCAATTATTAATAATAAGAAATGATGAGCAATTCATTTACTTATAGGTATTAAATATTGTTTATGAATACCGCTTAGTAGTGAGCAGGTTATACTTTTATACTTTCATTAAATGTAATTTAACTACACTGAATATAAAATAACTCATTTTCTATATGGCTGATAAAATAATCCAACTTTAAAAACGTATAAAAAATTGCACACACGCTTTATTCAAACTTCAAAGTGTTTCAAATACTTTAATGTTGCACTTGAAGATTATATATTTAAATATGGTTGGCACATGTGTGACATGGTAAACTAAAAAATGTTAGATATTGTAACATAGAAATAAGTACAATTTTAAAAACATAATAACCGTAAGAAGAAAGTGTGTAATATTCTATTAGAAAACCGCTTAGGCGTATAGTATCTATAGTATAGGTATTACTTTGAAATTAATTCGTTTATGATTAATGTTTTTTTCAAAAGAAATAATTTGAGTTGAGGAAAAGTTATACTATTTTACGTCATAAAACACACATCATTATCAAATTACGTTATTTTTTTTTTTTTTTAACATTTTTATAATAACTTAGAAACTTTATTTTAGAAAGACGTATATACAGACATACAGTATGTCAGTATACACACACATAATATATTTATATTTAGTCATTCGTATTTCGTAGTAATGTAGGTCTTGAACGTACGTTCTCGTATAGTATATACTGCGGTATTTCATTTCATTCGTGCACCGTTTTCGTTTGATACTACCAAGATTGGATTTTCATTTTTGTCGTTTCGATAAGTTTTGAAATAGTTCAGTTCGTCGTGCGTCATATCGTATGCCCGCAGATATAACATAATGTATGATATTATAAAAACGTTTTACCGTCAACCGATCAATACATAATAATAGTCGACCGAAACGCTCCAATGCATACTCTCCTGATTTTTTACCGGGTAAAAAATATATAATTTGCAAATTGACTTACTTATACATATATTATATATACTCGTATCCAAGAAAACGTTGTAATACCAAATAATATATTCGTCAAACAATTCATTAAACTATTACTCATGTAAGTTTTCCGAAACGCCTCCTCCGCCGTGTAATATAGTTTAGCCAAGAGCTTTCGCCGTTTCGTTATTATTCCCCGTCCGTTAGTTTTTTCCCTTTTTATTTTCATTTTTGCACATAATCATCGACGATTAAATTCTTCAACAGACTTTATTATAATATGCAAATAAAAGATCATTTATACGATCATTTTTTTTTTGGTTGGTATCTTCGACGAAGTCCACATTCTTTCTGTTCGAAAGGTTAGGAAAATATGCATTTTTGTTTGAGCGTTTCGGATTCCATTGCCCGGGTGCAAGTTTTGAAAAAATTCACGGGGAGCTACTAAAAATATGTTTCCATAATATGAGAATTAATTATAATATATTTATCGCGTGGGTTGGAAAATTATTAAATTGTACCTTATTAAATGTGTAAAGGAAATTAAAAAAAAAAATTCATTAGCGCGTTATTTTAGTAAGTATTTTTGATTGTATCATTTTCCAAGGTGTGTACGCACACACGCGCACTGATTTATATATAATATATATGTGTATCAATGTTTAAATATTTAAAACATTACAGAATATTAGTTTAATTTGCTTAACACAGGTAAAATAAACATTATATATTATTTATACATATAGGCATGATTATTATTGCAATGTTTGTCTGTTGAGTGAGTGTATGTGCGTAACATTTTATTTGAATGCTAAACGCGTTAATAATACAATTAAAAGCAAGGTTTTGTGTTAAATTTATCAAATATGACAAATCCCGATGGCCGCTCGCCGTACGTACAATATGTTAATTTAATATTCGATTTATATGCCATTCGTGGCCAAGACATACATATGTATGTATAATTGCAGAACTAATACTTCATACACGTGTATAATGTGTATCATATATATTTCTAAATACTCTGAGCTCGACCGTAGGCACACGTATTTTGTCCATCATTACACGATTTTCTCCGGACCAAGAAAAAAAAACGTGCTTGGCTTGTACCTACCTTCGTATAATACGTATATATATACAGTGCCTATGTACTGCCTAGTGTAGTCTAGGACTATCTGTATATAGGTATATACAAATATTATGGTATATATACAGCGTGTATTTCGTAGTAATATTTTCGTGAGGTCAGTGGCTCCGAGAAAGGTATTTTTCTCTATTACAAAAAACAAAATTACATTGCTTTTTAACTCTTCGACGAATGGAAATAAAGATCATTATCCGAATATATACCTACAGCGCACAAACATATACACACACACACACACACATTTACCTATGAAATATATACGCCCCAGAGAGGAATGAATAATTGTTTTCGTTGTTACAGAAAATCGCTACACCGCGGTTGATAATAATTATTATTCGCCGTACGCACGTCATATATACCTATATATACTGCAGTACGATATTTGAGCAAACGCGTATAATAATACTATATAGTACGGCTAGAACACTTAACAGATCAAACGGAAAAATTAGATAAATTTTTTATAAACATATTATATTTAAATATAATATTATAAAACGTATTAACTGAAAAATAGACCCAAGGCCCGACAATTGCTCCTTTGTTCATGTACTTTGAAATGTCGCAACTATAATAATATATACATATACAATATACACACACACATACACATACATATACAGGCTTAATGTAAGACGATTCGTCTTTGTCATTCGTTCAAACCAATTCGGTGTCGACGTCGGAGTGTATGCACCGCGGGTCTAGGTGTTTATATACTGTAAGTGTGTCAAATAACAATTATAAGACGTACGCATATAATATAATAGGTAATGATTTTTATCGCAACGTTTGAATTCAACCAAAAAAAAAATATTGCTGTTACATTATATTATTCATCATATATAGATAGATGATATATATATATTATATGACCTTTTTTTTTAAAGTTTTTTAGGTATCATGAAAATTATACATACACAAAAAAAAGAATGTCGTTTGAATAGAAAGTACACTATTATTATTTTTTCGACGCGTTAAATATAACAATAAGTCATTTTTTGTAACTCCATATTAAAACATTATATGTTTTATGATGCTATCATCTCCGTACCGCATTTGCTTAAAATATATTAAATAATTTAAATTTTATGAATCGTAATACATTTTTTAGGTTTATTTAAAAAAATATATTATAAAAGTTTTTAAATCGTATATAACGCCATAACATAATATCAAATGTTAATCGACGAATGTATATATTATTGTCTAGGTGTCAAGAAAACTATTTTTCATACAGGTTTCAGAATATTATGTAATACGAAACAAGGTTATTACATATATATCAGTATATCACTAGTATATCACTATTATATTAGGTGACATATATACCTCATTATCATCTATTCTATTATAATGATATGAATATATAATAATATGATGTTTAATGAGCAGAGCACTGAGCAGATGTGGAGCGGAAGAAGCGATGATTGAAATCGATTATTAAGCGCCAATATAAATAGCACAGGTACTTATTACATCGACGTTTAACGTAATGTTATATTCATCTATTGAATATAGATATTATGTATGCGAGTGCCACGAAAAAATAAACACTTGTTAATTCCACCCACTCGTCTCGACTGCTCTATCATCGTCGCCTTGCCGAGTATGATTCTCGAATTGGATGTATTTGTTCAACTATTGGTTATATCTTATATGCATGAGATAACACGAGAATAAGTATAATATATTACATGTATAGGTTATATACGTAATATACAGTACCTGGTATAATAAAGTCGTTCTTGAGCTCTTATATTTTAATTGTTCAAAAAGGTGTATGCGCAGTCCTCGAACTTATATAAGTCACATTATTACACACACACACACACATATTATGTATAAATATAGTAGCGTCTCGTGTAAAAGCTTTTGTAGATCGAATTAACGTTGTTGCCACTTTTAGAAATGTATTTGCTCGACGACGAATGCAAATACCCGTATATACTTGTATATATATATAATATATATATTATTTATATACGAGCATAGAAAAACGTGACTCGCTGTAGTGTTTTATGTATATAGGTACTACTAACTGAAGTATCCGGATTCGCCCCAATGATAAATATTTACAAATTTCTTTAAATTATTATGAAACCTCGTTATGATATAGTCATATCATTTGAGAGTTAATTTTCGAGAGTATAAACGTCTAAACGATCAAGTCCTTGGGCGTTTTAGATTTAAAAAACAGAAATGTGGTGACACTTGTGACAAAAGCGGAACAATGAACACACTTGCGTTTTAACATTATACAATACACCAAAATGTGCAAAATGTGTTGCCGGTTACTAAACGAACTAACAATAATTCCTATAGCTACTTGATATTTACGAGTATAGTATAATGTTATACTATGTACTTGTACAGCAGTACAGCACGAATGTTATTATGCGATTGTTTCACCACAAATGTCTTCCAATTTTCTAAATTGACCAATAATGAAATATATTATACACATACCAGTATACGGCCATTTCTAATTTTGTAAATATAATAAATAATCGGACAACCTAACCTTACATAAAATAGGAACTTGTGAAAAGTATATATTCCTAACTATATGCAGGCTTTGTGCATCCCCTCTCGACGCGCCGCTAAACACGTATATATTCCCCGGGTTAGTGTTGTGGGGTTAGGGGCGATTAAAACTTTAAAAAAAAGATCATTCCACTATAGAAAAACACTGCAATATAAAATAAATCTGTGGACGATAATGTGAAAACGGTTGGTTAGAGGATGAGATTCGTGTAGTTAACGGATAATTTATTATAAATTGACAATTTGTATAATTACAATAAAATTAGAATAATCCACTGTTTAAATTATTGGCCCAAACGTGTAGCAATTTCTCAATACATTTTTTCTAACTGATCCAAACATGCTTTGCTTTACGTTCTATTGTAGGTTAATATAAATCGTTATAAATAGTAATTAATTTCATACTTGTATATTATCTGTTAGGATTTTAATTAAATTGTCATCAGAATAATCGTCGTATCGTTGGCTTACTGTGGATACAATGCGTTTTGAGCCATCTGTTCAAAGTCATTATTTTTAACACAATATGATGATGTCTGTGTAATAATAACGACATAATTATTATTTTGTGCCTAGTCGAGCGAACAGACAAATCCCATGTCGTTCGCAGGTACTTACCCTATGTCGCGTGCGAGACGATTTCATCCATTGCATTGTCGATCTTCAAACAGGATCTATTTATATATGTATAAATAACAATAAAAAAAAAGACAATCTAATTTTAGAAGACAGATAGAGATAGCAGAGAGAAATAGAGATAGAGAGAGAGAGCGAGGTAAGTTAAATAAATAACGTTCACAGGTGTGTGTTGGGGGGGGGGGCGTTGAGAAAATAGGTAACTATTCCATTAATTTTTGTTTCGGACGCGTCCGCCCTTTGAAATAAATTTCCTTTTCATATATGTGTGTGTACACTACAATAATAATACAGCCCCCTTGTTTGGGAAACATTCGTACATAAGTGTCACGTGTTCAGATTAACTTTTGTTTTTATTTTTTATTTTTCGTTTTATTGTTTCCTCGTCACCTATGTTGGCTATTTTATATAAGTGCTCATCAGTATGTCTCAATAATAACTGTTAAAATCACATATTTTACTCGACACGAATTTCTTTAGAATTAAGACTGTGTAATCAAATTTTGTTTTAGTAAAAAAAAACACATATACCTTGTGTTTTAGTATAGTTGATGCATAATATACACTTATACATTAAATAATATATTATAGAATTATCGGATGTTTCTTTGATCCAACCGGTCCATCACACGCGGCGTGTGACTAATCGTTTGAAGATTTGTATTCCGTATCAGAGTCAAACATTGGCCCAGCTTATATACATGTATTTTATTTACTGCAAGGTAAGTATTGGTAGGTACTTGTGTCCTTTTTTCTGTTTATTTGTCATCGTTATCTTCCGACAAATTATGCAATACCTATATACGATTTGAACTTGGTTTAAAAAATATTTATTTATTTTAGTTCCAAAACGTGAGTTGATAGTAAACTTGAAAGCTGTTCAAAAACTTCAGTTATAAATATAAAATGTTTACATACATATAAACACACGATGAACACGTCTAATGAATAAAACCACGTGTCTTGACCTTCTGATTTTAAATAATAGGTAATAAGTTATATTATAAACCATTCTACAAAACATTTATGAATTAACCGATTTATAGTAATATACATGACATACTGTACACAGATCTTTTTTACTATCGTTACTGATATTGACGATTGATCGATTTGGATCGTACATCATCCCTTATACATTTTGGACTAATAATATTTTTATGTACTAAAATATTTCATAGAAAAAAAATATCTTTATTCTATTTGTATGTAATTAAAGATGTTAAAAAAATTAAAATAAACTCAAAATAGTCTAACTTAGAATAATAATTAAGTATCGAGTATAATTATGTTTCAGCTCGAGTAGTAAGTCAATATTGGAACTTTGTAAGTTGTCATTTAAACGTTAAAAGCCAACTTATATGGAATATTTAATTGTTAATTTTATATTGACACATCAATCCGAAACCATTCAAATTTTTAATTTGGTACGTTTATAGATACTACAATATTTTGCTATACAACTCGATGTAGACAAAAAAACATTAAATATATAATGGTCATTATTCTTTGAGACCACACTGGACGTATTATACTCTTTTATGTGGTTTTTCATAATACGTTTTTCCAATGATTCAACGAGGGTCAGATTTGAAGCAATGGATATAATATGGATACAATACCTGTTTTCTATTAAAATCTGCTTTATAACGCGCGCTTCATCTTTGATCCGCGTCGCGCCTACCTGCTCAATCGTCTTTGCCCCACTGCTGTACACAAACCGAGCCCACCCACGTCCTATTTTAGTTATATATATATTTGAAATAAAATAACAAACTTTTTTTTTAACATTGACGTTGACGCTAACACAACCATTAGACCAGAACGGTCTTAACAGTCTTTACCAAGATATCATTGCGTTGGCGTATCGTGAGACGAGTTATATAAGATATAACAGTTTGTAATATACAATGTATAGCATGTATCTACCTAGGAAATGCATTCGTGATATGTTTTAATATTATGTATATTTATTTATAATATGTTCCTACACTTTTATTACTGACGTGATGTTTTAAATAAAGAAAAAAATATAACAAAAAAACATGATATACTTACTGGTTATAGTTCCTCAGCAATAAAACATAATATATTTGGTACAGTATCGTTTTTAAGATTGTCATTTTTATACTACCTGTGGGTTAAATTAATCATTCCCTATTGTTTCAATGATTGATATTATATAAAACGTTTATATACATACAAGTGGCCCCAATGAAACCTATTTTCTGTTTATATTATGTTTTTTATGTTATCCATATACAATATACATTATACATACATCGTATATGTACTTATTGTACTTACGAGTAGGTGTATTTATATATAATATGAGTGTTTATTGATTTTTCACTCGTTTTCACTGAATTGGTGCAAATATTTTTTTTCCAAATTTATTCGAGGCTATTTTTTTGGTTTTTTTTATGCGTGAAGTTCTAAAATTATTATTAAATACAATATTGTTAAAATTTATAGAATAAGTTTCCACTTTTAAAGTGAATATAATAAAATGTAATTTCTAAAGTAATTTATTTTTACTTTTTAATTTTTACACTCATATATATATTTATATATACAAAATAATGTAATTATATAGTCGTTAAATTCGTTAAAATGAATTATCGTGTGTGTATACGATTTCTCTATAGTACCAACAGATGTGATTCTGCGTCTGATAAGCTTATGCTTTTTGAAAATGTCAAACGAATCGGTTACATAATTAAAAAAACGAGTGTACATTAAAATAATAATGATAATTAAATTAAAACCAGGTGGGAGGCCTTTTTAATTTGTAAAAATAATCAACCCAAAGTTTCATTTTTTTTTTTTTTTGCTTTCTTTTTGCATGAACATTATGGGAAAACCGGAGGTTTTAATTTAGTAGACGAAAAAAACCTTTGTAGTAATTACATTACGGGTAAAATAAAATGTGAGTGGATCTACTGTGGTGTTATGTAATAAATGTGTGTGTATATGTGTGCATCATATTTTTTTTCTATTCTTTTTCTGTTCCCTTTGAATTAACTGACTTAATTGATGCCCCGACGTCCCCAATTGTTTGTGTGTGGGTTTGTGGGTTTGTCTATATATTAGATGTATAATATAATATATAATATAATATTTTTCACGTTTTTCTTTCCTTTTCTCGTTATTTTGTTTTTAAAACGCATATAATAGACGTATATACATGCTTTCAATAGCTCTTTTCTCTTCCCGTTTGCATCCATCATCGCGCACACACTTAAAATTACCAAGTCCTTCAAAATTTCCTCGGCTGTGGGATGATACAATTGAAATAAAAAAAAAAAGCTTTCAAGGTTGACGTGAACAAACCCTACCATACATCTGCTGCTGCCTTAGATACATTACTATAACCCTATATTTTATATTTTATTATATTATATTGTAATAATATTTTATGTAGTAAAATATTAAAATATGAACCACAACCACCCCGTGTGTGTGTATAGTAATCTTGACTAGTATCGGTTTATCACATTTACTTAACATATTTCACTAGTATATTATGATATTTGATTACATTAATGTGTGTACTACTATTAATTATAGTTTAGTCTAGCTACAGAGCACTAGTTTTTTCGTAGGTGTTTTATTATTGTTGTATAAGTAGATATTTGTTTTATGCTCAATGAAACAATAATTTATTTTACGTTATAGAGTATGAATTTGAGATTTACTTAATGTAACACAATATACAACATGTGCCTACAAGTGATCATTTTATGTACATAATATTATGATCGTGTTATGATTTGCTAGTAAATAATAATATTATAAGACGCAGAATGATCATCATTCTATAATATATTATAAATACATAGAACTAATATTTATTATTGTTTAAAAATCAATAAGCATAATTAAATTTTTTAGTTAAAATTATACAGTATTATTAAATTTTCCACTTATGGGTGTGCACACTGTGCACGCAATCATTCGAAATAAAAACCATACCCTAACATATCTACACTTGGTGCTTACGTAGTTTTTTAATACCAGATACCGAGCAAAGTTGTTGCGCTTCATTAATTCTCTGATGTAAATAACGGTTTTCACAACACGCGTCAAGTGGTATCAAAATAAATGATCGTGCGAAAAAACCATATATTATACACCTTATACACCAATACACCTGTATTATTTTTTATCACACCACGGTTAATATTGAGTCTTTCACCACCAACACTGTTGTATTGTTATGTATTATACTATAAGAAAATACAGGCTGTAAAAATATGTTTAATTTGACACAACTGCACGTCAGCCTTAATTAATTATTGTACTCGTACCTAGCTGTTTATAATATGTTATTTATTAGACACTAAACGTAAGATAATATTTGCATTTCTAATAAATATGTGTACTATATGTTCTATTTACTAAAATCCTGATGGATAAATAATTAACAGTCATACATATTTACTAATATTTCCACTGATTCGTGGATAATTGCAAGATTTTAACCATTTATCAATACATCGAATTTGTATGAGAAAACCTCATAGTTTATAGTGTTCAGGTTGTATAGGAGGGTTGAATCAGAAATAGAAGTGAAACTATACGAGTTACGAATTAACATCGGATATTATATGTAAATTATAATGTATAAAGGAGCCCCGTTATTTTCCGATAGCGTAGTTTCCGTTCAGGAAAAACGATTATAATATACGCTAGCAATAATTTATTATTTTTCTATATCCCCGCATATTGTAGTAATGTTATATTTTATTGTAAATTGACAACAGTAACAATAGATAATATTACATAGATACTATGTGTTTTATAATTAATGAGTAATGAGTAATATGTGAACTTTCCCTTTATCTTTAAATGTAGGCAGTAATAATCAAACATTTATTATACTATCATAAAAATTATAATAGATGTAGGTATGTACCTAAATAAAATGAAAAACAATAACTGTGATAACACTTACTTACATCTTGCTTTAACAAGATCGCTGTATACATACGTAAAAACAAGTTCACATTTTTCTTACACACGAGAATATCACTAAATTAATCTCACATATTATATCGTTTAAAATCTCTCTTAAAGAATACCGCTTTTAAATTGTAATTTGTAAGAGGGTACTCGTACTTATAATTTATTTTTCTTAAATAGTTAAATTTTTACGTACGGCACTTGTATATTTTATAGCTGGTTAGCTATACGTATTACGTACAGTTATGTGGGTCACTACTTCTTATTTACTTAATGTATTTTCAGTTTAACGATTTTTCGTGTTAACTGGGTTTTACACACGCATATACAGTACACAAACAAATGGATACGTATTTTCATTGTTCACTTTATAAAAAAATTAAAAAAATTCTATGATGTTTTAAAATGTGTACCTATACACCTCCTGGATTCTCAAAATATATTGTATTATATGAACACACTACTACAATTTTAAAAGATTGTAGAATACTTGATAATATGATAATATAAATACATACATATTTCCACGATAATAATTACTACTTTTTCACTACAACAATAATGTGTCAGGAACGATAGCAAATGAGAACATTTTTATAATAGAAGAATGTTATGTTAAAATCGTTTTTGGCGGTGAGAAAGAAATTAAAATAAAAAAATATTCTTATGTTGTACTTTATTGTTTAGTTTTTTCATATTGTATTTAACATGATGATCATTTAATATACGTGTCGTATAACGGAGTTTCTGGCTGAAATTTTCTGCTAAAACTTTTTTTTTTTATAAAAGTATTCAAACATGAATAAAATATTATTTGCATAATATAATATACGGTGATGATCAATTTTAATTAAATGACTACAACATATAAAATAACACATGTATATAATTATAGTTATTATATATAGGTAATCTATAAGAAAACTCTTCGTTTGTGTAATTTCTACATACCTATTATATCGTAAAAAAAAAAAATTCCTATATTAACTTGTAAGTTGTATTATTATGCGTATTTCTTTAACGAAAGTGTGTGGGGATACACATACACACACGGAAATATGAGATACTTTAATTAAGCTATAATGTGTATAAATATTTATAGGGGAGGGCATATTATTGTGTACTTTTGGAGTTACGTGTAGGGATGAACGAGCGCCGCGCCGCGGCGGCGGAGGCGGTACCAACGGCAGTGGTCTTCATAACTCGGTGAAGTTGGTAACACTGTGATACCACCATCACCAACATCACTACTACTACCACCACTGACATCGTCACCCCCCTGTACCGGGCGTGGCCGCTCATTAAAGGAAACATTCGGCGGCGGCGGCGGGACGCAAGGACCCGAAACCGCTGCAACCCTCCGACGCCGCCGACACCACCGCCACCGTCCGACTGAAATTCCGTTGTGCGCGCCCCATAAATTTTCATTCAACCCGACTGCACGACGACAGAGGAGCACCACTCGCCCACGGGCCCACGGAGGGGGCGACACGACCCGATAATAAACGTCGTCCGACCTCTCCTCCTCGTCCACTCGGATTTTTTCCCTTTTATGACCCACACGACTTTTATTGCGCTCAACTATTATATATGTGTATATGTACATAAAGTGCCCGGACGGACTACGAATCTTCCTCCTGCAGTTTCCGACGTACACATAAGTATATACCACACCCGTAGTCGCCTGGCGACTGTGGCAAATTCGTTAATGTTTTTCGGGGAAAAAATAGCCTCTCCCCCGCCGATAGGTTAAAAACGTATTATAATATGTTTAACAATATCATATCGAGTCGTAGTTATATTATGTATGTAATATGTTTGCAAGTTGAATCGAATCGACCGTTGCATCCGTTAGATATACCTACATATTATCAGTGTAATAATATCTCTTTATAAATACCTCTGGGTACACTAGCTGCAATGTATTAATAACTCCAAAAAACCAAACCTGCTATTTACAGTTTACATCTGATGCACACTGAATACGACTATTCCGAAGTTATGGTTACACTTCGCTTTCCAGAGTAACTACATAAATAAAATAAATATCTATATGTGATGGTGGTAAGAAGAGGGCGAGTATATAATATAATATATAATAATATGTACTGCATGCAAATGTAGGTATAGGTGTGTCAAAACCAATGCACGTGCCTGCCCGACCGAGTATATCCGGCGTGTATTCAAAGGCTTAGTTCCACCACGGACAGTTGGATTAGGTTTTAAGGCCCCCGAAAGTTGCAGTTGCTGTGTTATTCCAATAGGATTACGAGTCTACATCGGCGAGTGTATTATTATAATATTATATATATATGCGTGTGCGTGCATTTGTGTGTGTGAATGTGTATGCATACACATGTATATATGGATTCAGCCACCGGATCGACAAAGAGTCTCTCAACCCCCTCGCCGAGAAGCTAACCCTTCACATAATATACCGGTCTGCCCGTTTAACCGCACAACGACGAGACCACGGATGCGAGACCGGTCGAAGAAAGTCAATATTATTATTTTGTGGAACCGTTTTTGAATATCGGCATCGCCGACTTTACGAACACTGCTGCGGGTTTGTATGTGTGTTCGTATAAAATATTATTCGTCGGATTACATAAATACGTGTATAATTTGATAACCGACCGAAGACGAGTATAATTATTATTTGTACATAATAATATAAGTTAGGTACTCGTCAAAAAACGAGTGGATTGCAAATGCCTTGGATTATTAGTAATTGCATATATTATAATATATAATTTAGTATGGCCGCGTTGAATTTCCGAAGAACCCCCTCCAATTTTGTCCAAAAATGAAAAATAACCGTAATTATTGTTGTTCTCACTAATAATGAGAAAGAAAATTATTTTACCGATCAATTTTTGTTCACACGAAAGTCAAAATTAATATTTAATGCAAACCGGAATATTTTAATGATGAA
>VUJU01000074.1:145187-194590 GCA_009835225.1 Aphis craccivora
CGAATTATGTGTTATAGTATAATAATAAAATATATTTAATAATATATTTAATACGCCCCTTTATAAAACCGCAATAATATTATATTTATTATCTTATACACGCTCATATTAAGTCAAAAAAAAAAAAAAAAACATTACATATCTATTTCAGTTTTTGTACGAACATTTTTGTCATTTTATCGTTCGTTAATTATTACTTTTATTGTAAAATAAATTGAATTTTTTCGTTGATAACTTTTGTTAATCCGTATAATATTATGAACCAATGAACCATATAACCAAAGAATCTCAATTTTTTTCAGAAATTAAGGAGAATAACAAAGAAAGTGCGTATTTAATTAGATTAGTTAGAGGATAAGGTTATTGGTGTTTTCTCACTACTTAAATACAAAATTTAAAAAAAAAATTATTAAATTCATGAAATTTGAATACTATATCTATATAGTATCTATATTCTATACATTTATCTTATAATAAAAAATATTGTATTACAATAGTATATAAATATTTTACTCTGTGTATTGTGTAGGTACCCTTTATACTTTGTAATGCGCACAGTATATAATTTATTGTAAAAATTAATAATTCAAATTTAATTTTAAAATATTTTAACTTATAACAGAGAGGCGAATTCAAGTTTTCTGCTATTGCAGCGAAAAAAATAAGGAATGAAATAGAGCACGATATGTTTACTAATAAATTGCAACTGTACCTTGGCGCTAGAAATTTGATAAAACATGAAAAACGGACGGAATGAAGAAATGCCTCTTATCGTCGAAGAGACGCGCCGCACTCCAACCGTGACGACGCCGTGAATTCAAAATGCGTCATTTGTTTCCCTCTCGGGCGTGTATACATAAAAAGTGTCATCTTTTATAAAACATTTAAATTTGCATTTTGATCGTGTACAAATACTCCTGGTGTACATATTTCTAGATAATAATAATTTTAAAAGAGAGTGGAATTATTACTGTAAAACAAAATTTATGGATGGCGTTATAATAATAATACGTTAAGATTTCATTCGAAATAAACGCGCGTATAATATAATATAATATAAGTTTATAAGAAAATATTTTTTCTAGGAAGGAAATTCATATAATTTACAGAACCTGTGCCACATCGTCCGAAAAGGCTACGATCGATGATAACACAATGTCTACGACGATTTCGGAACGCCGTGTGCCCGAGTATAAATTCATATTTTATTTTACGCGCGTGTACACGGAAAATGCATTTAATCGATTTACGCTCGCGTTTTCAAACCTTTTTTTCATTATTTTTTTATTTTATTATGCGCGTATCGTATTTAATATTAACAGTGCGCGTATATATTATATTATGTATATATTCATAATATAAACGTTTTTCACCGTAGAAACTTATGGGTGGTAAAAAGAAAAATGATTAGCGAACAAGAACGAGATATTTAGGTAGTAAAGTGGGAGGAGGGGGGAGACACGAGTGGTAAAAGCAGGTGAAGCTAATCAATGCCAAAACTCTGGTGTGCGGCGGCGGCGTGTTGCTCGGCAACAGTCGTTACGCTGGTCCAAACAGTTTTAGTTATAATACAACCCAGGTAAAACGCCCTCACTCTCTGTACCACTTTCGCACACACACTCGCACACGCTGAACACACACACACATAGGTAAATATATATACATAATATTGTGCTTTTGTTCGAGGCATTTGCATGGGGCCCCCAGCCGATATTAGGTGCTTTTGTGTGTGTGTGTGTGTGTGTGTACATAATGTGTGCGTATATTATACATAATATTATGTATACACATTCATATATATCGACAAAGGTCCTATGTATATATATTATAAACACACGCACACACCAGAGCATGCTGTTGTCATTCCGCGGCGTCCTTTACGAGCTTGCACCNCACACACACACACACACACACACACATGCGACCGAGCGCGTATGCACTTAAGCTTTTGACAAATTGCTATGCGTGTATTGTCGGCCGAATAATTGACACGTACCGGACGATTAACATATTTAAAATACTCCGCGGCTAAAGCGTACACACGCGCACGCGCCTCGCTTACCGCCCACGCACTGTACAGACTGTACACACACGCACATTATACACACACACGCGCGCGCGCGCGCGCGAGAGCGCGAGGGCTAACGCGAGCACGCCGTATATAGCTAGCTCTCGTTAGTCTAAAACCGGGGTTTAGACGGATTTATATCTCTCTTGTTCAAACTTTGTGACAGGTTGAAAGCTTTGTTCTTGATTAAGTTCAGTAATCCGTGCGCTGGAGCACGCTACGGCTCTCCCTCGCCGTCCGCCCGTTCCTACCGGTCCGCCAAACTCTAGCCGTAGATTAAGTGATAAAATATAATTTTTTCATTTTCTCAAGCCTTTCGTACCCACACCAAAGAATCGTGATTTTTTTCTATTCATTCATCTCTCTGTCACTCCTTTTGCTCAGTCTCTTTGTCTCTATCTATATATCTGTTTCTGCAGACAGCTTCACAGTCCCAACTTGTTATTATTATTATTTATGCTAATATATTGCTGCAACTAACTCATTATACAGTGCACACAATACACGTGCAAGCAATTCAATTTAAAGTCACGCCGTCTGAAATTATTAAGATAATCTCGTTAGTATATGATGGTCGCACACACAAACACCAAGCCGATACTGAGACAGTTTATTATAAGATATTAAAATTTTTGTTATTTTTTTTTTTTAATACGGAATAAAATCGCCAAAATATTACAAATGGACGGAAAAGTAAAAAAATGATAGTGGTAAAAAAAAAAAATAAAAAACTTCGTCGAGAAATATTAATTCGGGTAGTCGCGCTGATCGCTGTTTCCTGTAACAGTAAACTGCGATAGCGTTAGCGAAAATGAATTGTCCCGACATCGGCGAGAAAGACGCGCCCGACTGATGACTGAATTGCTGAATGCGGGTGAATCGTCGGAGGGAAGTTATTTGCATCTGTTGCACCAAGCTGTGTAATTAAAACGTCTACTTAATGGAATGGAAACAATTATTAAGTAACGTTTTAAAAATTTAACTAAATTCCCGTCAACGCCAGAGTGAAATTGGAACCCAGGTCGTGTCAACGGACGGTCATTGGAACATTATTTTATATTTACCAACACACGCATGGCTTTATATATAATAAAACAACACGAACAATTAAAAACGATAATAGTGTGTTAACTATCTATTATTATATAATATTATTGTCATTATTTTATTTTATAAATCGTATAAACGAGGTAGAACAAGCATCTATTGTTCGGATTCAGGCCGCCGTCGGAATGACGTCTATCGCGTGTATAGACTATAGGCATACTTTTTTTTTGTGAAGAAATATATATTTTGCAAGATGCAAGGCGACAAGAGGACGTGTGCTACACATAGTCGTACACACAATATCAACATTGTGTCATCTTCTCTTCCTACATATTATATTCTACGTTGCGTTCGAACCTAATACTTGTCACAATTTCGAAACTCCGTAAAAACGTGTTTAGCATTTATATGGGCTGTAGTGAGAAAAAATCTGTCATCGTGTGAACTCAAGCGAGCTAAAAACGTTTAATATCATTTCTTCATCATTGGCGACTGCGACTTCAATGTTATATTATTTTCTTAAAGTATGATGGCAGTGTAAGGGCGAACCGAGTTCGGGTACCCGAAAACGGCCAAAACTTTAATATAAATATTTTTGTAGTACCTATGATATCATAATATGGCACAGGTTACAGGTATAACGATTCCGTATTATTATTGTAATATCATCAAGGATTTTAAAAGGGAAACATTTTGTTAGACTTTTATGAATGTTTCATGAATGACTCTAAGATTTTTAATTATTGATTATTTCGATTAATAAAAAATAGGTGAAATTAAGTGAAATACAAATATTATTGTACCTATAATACCTGTACAATTTTATAAATAAATGAATATGAAATATTAAGTTATAGGTTATTCGATTTCAATAACGTACGAAACCTTAACTCATTGTATAATCTATAATGTAGTAACACGATAAGGCTGGGATTATCCTCAAGAATAAATTATATTATAATGTAGATATGACCTCGTCATATACAGCATCGGACATATTTTGATTTTGGAAATATTTGATAATGTGTTATTATAACACGATTATGGTGCATGTTGCATGAAGTAATATGAAATTGCACACGCACTCTGCCAATTCCAAAAATGTGTTCTGATTGTGTACCTTATGATGTGGTGATGAAAAGAGAAAAGATAGAGAGAGAGAGAGAGAGAGAGAGAGAGTTGAATTCAAAAGACCCTTATGTCGACGGGTCAGGCCAGCGTGTCGATGAATATTCCAGGTAGATGGTGAAAATAAAAATATAATCTATGTCGATCAATATTGTTTGTATAATAATATATATTATATTTTCAAATGTTTTGTTTGAAACTTTGCAAGTTTTCCTTCGGATCTAAATTTCATGATTATTCAGTAACGTTATACAGAATTCCGTACTCGTTTGCAACTACACACCCGACGACACAGATCTGTTCAATTTAGGGGTTCAGGTATGCGATTTATGAACAATGAAAAATCGTTCAGTATTTGTTGACGTCGAAAAAAAATCACTTACTTCACAGTACCGTCGATTATTTATTATTATAATAATAGGATACGGTGAGGGGATACGTGAGCGCTCGATGACTGCCCATTTTCTTCGGCAAAAAAACCCATTATCGCCTTGTTATGTTATGGTGTTTGAACAGACCCTAAAAACGGTTAGGGTGCGGCGCTTTGAATTGTTATTTTTAAACCATTTTTTATTTTTATTTGACAATAAAGAACGAAAATTAGCGGCCAATATCGTAATGATTTCTATTCACATATTTTTGTATCTTCCCTGACCAGTCCTCTAAATGTACCTATCCTTATTTAAGTATAACAATATTACACAATTGGTTATTATTAGAAATTTTAAAAGCGCGGTCATAATAAATTACACAATAACATAATAATTCAAATACATCTATACATCGATATCGATACATTTTAGTATATTATACAGCATGCGTAATAGTTACAAGGGCTGTTGGGTTTACACAGGTACCTATATTATAAATCCGGCTATCCGAGACCCTCTAAAAGGACGCTATAACTGAATATCATTCTGAAGACGGTAATGTTACGTTTTGAAAACGACACTCACCTGTAGTGCGGGTTGTGATATCTCTTTCCGTGGCGATATTACCAGCGTAATCCTCTAGAGGTGCACTCTGTAACGTTTTCGGCACTCGGCATAGCTTTTCTAAAAAAAAATTTACAGCAACGCGAACACACGCACAAATAAGCACACAAACACAACGTACCAATATAATATTATTATATAGTATAATTAATATTTTGTATTAATGATTCTTATCGTAAACAGACGAGGAACACACAGGGGGTGTGAGATTCGCTTCAACCGGCAAAAATCCAACAATGATAATATGGCGTATCGGCGGTAAAGGCACTGGCGAAACTCGTCGGAAAACTGACAAATCGTATACGAAAACACAATTTTTCCTAATAATAATAACGGCGTCGGAAACTCGGCAGTGGCGACGACGGAGACTATACAGCGACCGGTCGGAATGAACGTGCGTGCTGGTGTGTGCGTGGAATTCCGGTCGAAAGGATCCCCGGTGCGCGGCGGCGGCGTTCGGGCGTCGGCCACTGCCGGCGATCTGAACCGACGCCGACCGACCATCGATTTTCTGACCCCGGGCGGGATCGTGTTTTCCGCCGTTGCCGCCACCGTTTTTTCCTTTCCACTATACATAGTATATAATAATATAGTTTTCGGCTGCTGCTGCTGAACAACGAGATTTTCTGCGGCGTGCGTGGCTGCATAAACTGTCGGCTGCCGCCGCCGCCTATCGAGATAATGTCACAATAACGACGATGCAATAATAATATTAATAATATATTATTATGATATAATAATTATTAATATTATATTATACTTGTATGGCTGCACAGACGTATGTGTATGTGTGTGTGTGTTTGAGTGTATTCGTGTCAGGTGAGCCTTTTTTTTATGGTTTTTCTCCCAACCATTAGCATCCTATTTTAACTATCAATAATCAAGTGCTCCGAAGGTTCCTCCCAGGCTGTGGCCTGAAATACAAAAATGTTATTTTTATATGCATACACTTGAATTTTTTTTTTATTTAGTTGACAAATAAAAAATAATTGAATTTCCACGTGACATAAAACGTATGAATATAACAGTGTAAACAATACACGCTTATCGTTGATTATGTTTCTGAAAATATAAGTTATATATACATATAATACATATATATATATTAAGTCTGCACGATATAGGTAGACATAAATAGAATAGAGTGTATCGATCATAATAATTGATGTCACAGTATACGACGATTCGCAATTCAGTTGAATGTGTAAAAGTAGTTTCAAGGAACGATCTTACCCTATGCTCCAAAATGTATAAATCCAACCTAGAAAGTCTACAGTCCACACCCTTTTGCGGAAGATAGGTCTTCCATCGACTTTTTATGGCATCTGCAGCTTTAAACAGAAAACATTAGTATGCACATCACTATATAAAATATATTTTTATGAAAATGTATTTCTTTAAAATTTTACTATTGTTTTCAGACCCTCCAGACCGCAGACGCCGTGATTAAATTAAAAGCCGATACACCCCCTCGCCCATGATAATATTGCTCGTGTATACCAATAATGTCATGATGATGGACTTGAGACAAAGGTACTGTGTACTTATGATGTGTACACGTTGTTGTCAGATCCACTTCATCTGATTCATTATGTAATAATTGTATAAATAATTTAAAATTATATAAAATATAATAAAATGAAGACTACAATATTATCGTCCAGTCTGCTGAATCATTTAAACGATTTCGACAGCAATCTTAAACGGTTTTGTGACGCAAATCGATTCGCCAAAAACAATATGTAGCGATTTTATCAAAACGGAAAAAAGTGGCCTCCACAATAACCACGAAGACAAATCCTATCGCATTTGTTTTTACTGTACTATTATGGATATATATATATACATTATATGTCTGTGCGTGCGTTTTCTGTAGACTTTGAGGAAAAAACGCGTTTACTGCCACACCGTACTAAAATTTATTCGTTATTTTTACGATCCCGATATAAATGTTATGTCCGTTAACATGTAAAACAGTAGTATAGTGCGTGGTGTCTGTATATGGTATACATATAATATACACTATGCAGTATAATATGCGTAGTACGTGTCTAAGTTTAGAAATAATTCCTTTTCTCATTTGTCTGTTTAACGTTTGCAATATGTATTATGTATATATATGTATACGAATTCGAAACACACCCATTTCAAAATAAAGATTATCATTACCACATGCAGGCCAAAATAAACACCCTTATATATTATTATTATTATTATTATTATCTGCGTGCAACTTCAAATGTAAAGCTTTTAGATGAACAATAATCAATTAAATTAACACTAACTAATTTGTACGGTTAAGCTAGTGTATTTTTAGACTAAAAATGTTTATCCATTAAAATAGAGTCGCACTTTCAGAGTTGGATCACGATCTGGTAAATAGTGCCAGGGGAAATGTTTTTACTATTTTGTACATCAATTGGAAAATATAATTAGACGTTTGACTCTTTTAATTATAAATTAACCAGTTGTTTGGGAAACCTGACTTATTCAAAAAGAAATAAATTACATTCTATCAGTTTTTAGTTCTTCATAATTTGTAGAATTAAAATTTTTAAGAGAATACTGACTTTTCCATCATTAAAATAAATATATTAGGTACCTATGTAGTATTTAATAGCAATGTAAATTGTAAGCGTTAAGAGAAACGTTATAGAATATGTTATTTTCATTTTTGGAAAGTTTGGATTATGGAACAAATCGGGTATTTTAAACGACTGATTCAAATGCAATATTTATACGTTTCATAGGTACATGGATATTGTTGCATGGCTTATACGTTTTTAATATGAACTATGGTATATTGTTTATTTAATACTATTCATTAAACGATACAAATTTTTAATTTTGAACATTTGCTAGTATTTTAGCATTTTTTTTTTTGTTTGTTTAGTATTTGTATTGTTTGAAAAACTATTTTAGAATTAGATTGATAAAATGTTCCATGTAAAACCTCTAGGCTTTCCTTTCATTAGTCCTATACTCTAATATCTAATAATAATTTTAGTATTATTATACGTATTATGTGTATATAGTATATATACTATGTAAACATTATGAAATTGTGACAATAATTTCAAAATGTTTTATATGGTCGTCAATCATGTGCCGATAAATTTTTTATCGTTATTACTATTTTACTTATTTTATACAGAATACAATACATAATATAAATATATTATTATATAGCTATGTAATAATATATAGTTTCTATATAGCGACGTTATTTTATGTTTATCTTATAAAATATTATTTTCCCAAGCTCAGATTTTACAGTATGGTTAAATTTTATATTCTACGAAAAAAATTTTCCAATGATAATGCCATTATTCTTATCACATTAAATAATTAATAATTATCATTATTATCATATAATCATAGTTACAAATTGCATTGCATATCATATCATAAAAAATAAATTGTAATACAACTAGAAATTTAGCTATATATTACACAGCTGATAGTGCATATATATCTTATTATAATTAAATTTAAAAACATAAATATTATGTATAAACAAAAATCACATTATAGTACATGCTATTTTACTAATCAACTTATATTTAAAAAAATCAACAAAATCTTAAATCAAATAATATTATAATAACAAGTTTTACATTCAACCTTCAACGTTTTACGGTGCTATTTTTAACACTGAGTAGAGCTATGAATGTACTAATTTTGATTGTACAATGAAATTTTTTTATCTAACATCATCTTTTGGAGTAAAATACTTAGATTTCTAGCTTCAATATATTTTCTTGTAGAAACTTCCTAGCAATTTTTAGCTTTTTTTTTAATTTTTAGTAATTGTTGAAAAAAAATACGTGCATTTGATATTAAACTGATTTCTTTATTTTGAAGTTGTAATATTCATATAATATCTAAGATGTAAAGACACTATGAATTATGAGGTATATTAGGTACATTATCGACATCTATTGCAGTATAGTAGAGTGGTTATAATATATTTTGCCTTTTTTTCAATATTAAAGTAAATTAACTTATTATTACATTCAAATTTAAGAATATTTTATAGGAACCCACACGTGGTTATTTTTATTTTGAAGCGAGTTATTATCATTTTAAAATTGTAAATTACTTCAAAATTAAAATATAAAAAACTTACGTGGAGCTTTAGATACTTTAGATGTTAACTTTCAGTTTAATAATATGTAAATTTAAAATTTACTCTAATACTAGAAAAAGCAGAGTAAGACAGATTCTTCTGAACGTTAAATATACAATTTTATGAGTTAAAATAAAAACTTTTAACTTAAAAAGTTAAAAAGTTAAATATCTCAAAATAAATCAATAATAATTTTAATTTTGGAGTAAAATTATTGTACTTGTGTAATTGATTGTTGATGTTTAGTATATATCATGTAACTTAAAAAAAAATGAAGTATCAATTTTAGTGACTTGAAGATATTTTTATCTTAACACTACTTTTTTTACATATGATTTTCATTTTTCATAGATAAAATATAATTTATTTTAATGATAGACGATTCATCATTATCCATATGTGTTTTTTTTATGTGATAAACAAAGAGTATTCTATAATAAGAATTTCATTTTAGTAAGTGTTTATAATTTCTATCAGAAAAATAAAAATGCATAATATAAACAAAATAGTATTATGATTCATAGACCATAGTTATTGAGTGCATGTATCATGTATTAATACATTAAATGTATATACAATTGTATTATAGTTTATAAAAATACTTTGATATTCAAAGTATATATAACAACAATCATATGCATTACCAGCATTGGTAAATAGTAAGTTTGTTTGTGTTCGAAAACACTTATTATTCTAGAAACATGCTTCGATCTTCATATTCAAGGGTGATTTTTAATTGAAATTCGGTTATAACTGGTACTTTATAGATAGGTCAAAATTAAATTTTTTTCAATAGTATTCAAAATAATCTCACAAAAAAATAAATAAATAAATAAGAAATATGTACGGAAATTTTGAATAACTGCTGTAATCGATGTTGTGTTTTTTTATTTAATTTAAAAACTAACAACTGTAAAAACTTGTTATTTTCACATAAGATAAATATTCATTTAATAAATTTTAGTTTTTTTTAGTTTCAGTTTTTCATTTTTTTTTTTATTTATGCATGATATGTTAGTAAAAAGCTTGAATCATTTCACATAAGATTTTCTTACCACAGTTAAAAAACATTTAAAGTACTTTGTCATATTATTTTATTTTATGAAAAGTTTAACTTAAACCTTACATTTTTACAAAAAATATATACATGAAAATCAAACAGACAAATAATAATTAATAATGCTTAGAATAATGTCACATGTCTATTGCGAATATATAGTTATCGTATTTTTTCAAACGTGACCATTGACTCGTCACATTTTCATTTTACTTAAATAAAATAATAATTTTATGATTTAGAATTATCTACGTTTTATACTTACGAGTTACAGTTACGATAACGAGTGTGCTAAAATACTGATATGTTGTAAATATTAAAGTGAAGAAAACTAATATAAAATGATCACCCACCGTAAATATAATATTATTTTCGGTACTTACAGTTAATGTTTATATTTATGTCTATCAGTTATTAAAAGTCGATATTGCAACGCAATTATATACCAATTATAGGTACCAAGGAAGTCAGTATATGTGTCTTTGATTAACTTGACTAATACAATTTAAAATAAAATATTTATTACAAATATTAAATATTATTATTTCTATACATAAACTTTTATAAATTATATAGTATTTTAATTTGAGCTATTTTATAATAAATTTACTACAAACGTAAAATTAAGTGAAATTAACCATTTCAACATTTATAACCCATGCAGATTAAACTGCATGGCCGTAATAAATTGTCATTTGTCACAGGTTTGATTACAGAGATTGCAATTTTGGTCAAACTTAATTTCGTAGTTGTATATTAAGTAATTATAGAAAACTTTTAATATTAATTTTACAGTACTATATTATATAATATGCATATTAATAAATCTATTGTTATTTTTCTTTTACAATAGGTATATACATATTAATATTTTATTAATATAACATTCAAAAATAGGTGTTGTCATAGATTTAACAACTATTACTTATGCAGTAAATTGTAGAACTGGTTCTAATGATAATAAAAAATGCATTATTGACAGTATTTTTTTTCATGTATATTTTATTTAATTTTACCATTTTGGGCGACGTCCACAGATCCTTATACACAGAATAACTTGTTTTTTTTTTTATAAACGCTGTGAATTTTTAGTGGCTGATGATTGTTGGTCCCAATAATATTAATTATGCCTATATTTTCAAATTTAATATATCGTCAACATACAATTTATTGATCATTTGTTTCGCATTATATCTTCATTAACAGTTCTGATACACATTTATATTAATTTATCAATGTGTAGTGTATAATTTAATGTAATTGTATAATGTCATAATGTAAGAAAACATTCCAAAATGTTTCATTTCATATTATACTATATTCAAATTAAATATAGTTTACGAAAATAACATTTTCTTTTTTAATTTAAATAAATTTAATAAGTTTTAAAGTTTGAAATATTATTGCAATATTATACAAGTATGCGTGTACACTGCACCGTAGTAATGTATATTATGTTTACACATTATACATAAATATACTTATACCTACTATCAAATATATAATTCAGTAATGGTTTTAATATTCAAAATGATAATATTTTAGAACTCCCGGGCATGTAGATAGTTGAATAGTACCTACTATAGTAGGTAAATTGCTGATTTTAAAGATCTCTCTCAAATCATATGGCCGGATAAAAATAAAAGTTTTTATTTAATTTGCACTTAATTATTTGAATACAGCTATTTAAAAAAATCCTTCAAGAAGTAAACTGGTAAATAAATAAAAAAAACCTAATTAGCTAATATATATATATTTATTTTTATTTTAATATAATATCATACAAATTTCAGTTGAACGTTTTGGAAATTGTAATGCGAATACCTCTCAAAATAAATAGCCAACTTCAATATTTCCTGACACAAATATTGAAAGTATTTTATAATTATTTTTGTATGATCAAAATACCAACAATTATGTTTGCCTTTTTAAAAAATATTTTCGCAATAGATCAGGGATTTATAAAATATGTATACATATATATATATATATATTACATAATTAATTTTCTTTAAATTCAATAACAAATTAAATTTTATCTCATTGTTTTTATATTTTTAACTAATTTATATTTTTTTTCTGTCTACTAAATATGATACTAAATATTATAAGTTTTAAATCTTAAGAATATCAGTGATAGGTACATAACAAATATAAGATCGGGATGGACATTTTTTCTGCTCGAAAAGCCTCAATTTTTTTTTCATAAGTTTTATTTTTAAGTTATTATAATATATTTTTATAACACAGTTGGTATAATATGGTAGTACATGATGACATTACTATCATTTAATATCGAAACGTTTGTTCGAGATTAACTTCATGAACGATAGGGACTATATTATTAGTTATGACAGATGCAAGTATGCAACCATATACGATCGCAGACGTATTGATATTATCAGGTGTTCAAGTCACAAATGTATTTTTACGTGACGTGTGACTACAATATCAATTCGAGGTTCTAAGAAATAGCACATTAACAATAATAGCGTAGTCGTTGGTTACAAAGTTACAACCGAGTTCGAATTAAAAAATGCCGAAAACGTTAATCTCGGAAACGCCAATGGATATTACTATTTGTTTATCGTATAAAATGTAGTTTCTCAAAGCAGTATTATTTAATAGTCGAGTAAACGCCGTCTAATTACTTTTGTTTGTTTTTAATTATTAACTAGGTAGTCTTTATTTAGAGTTGTGGTTTTGCAGCAGCACTCATCCTGTACTAACTCCCGTGTGGTAACTCAGCTCCCAAACATATCTACACATCCAAATCAATGCGAATATAATATACACATATTTTATGATACTCATTATTATAATTACTAAATTCGCATTACGTATTTTATGATTTAAGTTTACAATAAATTTTTATCCGTGACCTTAGATTTCAATTAATACACATGCTTATAAATATAAAATATAATCATAATTCAAATTATATTATTTCATGATAAAAAAAAAATAAAGCTAAACAAAATTATTCGTGAAACATGATTGGCTTTTTAAAACGTAACTAGGTTTTTCTTAGAAAAATTTTATTAATTGTAAAATAAATTACGCATCTATTTATATATTATTATAATCTATTATTGAAGATATTTATCATATACTGAGTTAAAAAATCTTCCAAAATAACCACACAGTTATTGGGAAATCGGAAAATAAAAACTAGTTTTTTTAGGATAGAAAATACTAACTTAAAGATTATGTTGATTCAGGACCAGAACTTCTGGTTTTATGACTTTTATAAGTATCTTTTCCAATCCCCTATCGGCAAATTGCAATAGAAAGCGCAATTTAAATATATATCGTAAGCGATTTTCTAGAAAATAATTTATATTAGTACCTACCATACAGTAGAAGAAATATATTAGTCGTCCACTAATTTATGTTTTAAATTGTTCAAATTACAAAAACCACAGTAATCAATACCACGGTGCGCGGGGTGTACATTGCGACTCGAGTAACTTAATATAAAATCGATGACTTTGAGTCTTATATTGATATATGGATTTGTTCTATTTATTAATATATTTTGCTAAAACGCATTCTCTGATTTTGATCTGATTTAGCAAATTTAGTTTTCTTTCGGTGATATCAAAAAAATAATTTCATTTCTTAATGGTAACGGTCTCGAATACAATTTCGCTTAATTTCCGTAAAGATTAAGTTATAAAACGTTATTCTCTTTACACTTTTACAGTATAATAAAATGTCCATAGTATTTTTTTTTCTAAAGTCATACTTTTAAATTTTCGAAAGTCGTAGTAATATTATTTTAAATGGAGATTTTGATTTTAAAAATTAAACAAAAGCACCTGTATACAGTTTTCCACCCTATTTTTTAGGATTATAAAAATATAAACTATACTAGAGGGATCGTAAACAATTTATTATAAGAGCTTAAAAAATCTGTTTCCCATTTTTGACCCATGGTTTGGGTTTAGCTATATGTATACTCATTAGTCATTGTTTATAAAAATCTAACGACAAATATCGTAATTAAAATGAACTAATTTAGAACAGTTTTTATTTTAACAAAGAAAGTTCTTTAATTATGTAATTAAATGTTATGTGTACAATCACTTTATAATTTTTGTATTATAAAAGTAATATAATATATACTTACAAACTTTAAATGTAACTATATACTATATTAAAAAAAAAATTATTTTTAAAACATTTTAAACTTTTAATATATATACCTATATATATTTTTTACTGAATTTGTGAATTAAAACTATAATAATTACCTAGTGTTCAAATACATATAAATAATAATAATACATGTATATATGTATATTGTATATTAGGTATGCCGTTTAATTTTTTTTCCTTTACGAATTTTTTATAATAAAACATTCAAAGTTAATTTTGTTTACAAACTATCAAATATTCATATGACCTATATATTTTATCGATATAACAATAATATGATAATTAGTATTTCATTCGAAAAATATAGTTACTGAAACTTTGGACGCTTGGTAAGTATTATTATCAAATGATTCGCAGCCATTTCTTCATATTATATTCCTCAATTGATCGTTTAGTGTTCGCCAGTTGTTATTTATTAAATATTTAATTATAATTAATATGTATTTTATAGGCTACCACGAAGTTCTGTAATATCGCAGGGCTTGTACCTATTGTGTTTAACATTCACGGCAATATTGGTTATTATACATTATACATTATTACATTTTGTACGCCAGACATTGTAATTTAAAAATAAAGTATAACACAATGAATAAAAAAATAGCAGTGTTATTTTTTCTCGTTTAATTTCGTTTACGCCGCAAAACTATACTACCAAATGACGATGGGGGGAAAAAACGCACATCCGTTCTAAATTGCTTCCTTTGGTTCACCCTATAAGAAATGCATGTAATAGACGCTTCATTTTTTTATTATTTCTATTACTATTATTAGCCACTCTTTATTATTATATAAATTATTTGTAAAAATAAAATCAAGTCAGTTTTTGACATATCATTCTGTTAAGCACCTGTACTTGCATCAAGTCTATAATAGTCGTCCATAAATTAAATAATATGTATTCATATACTTTAAGGCTACAACGTTAAGTACTCATACACAAGTACAAATATGTTTTAATTAAATCTGCTATAAACATAATGCATATTATGTAAATACGCCTATACAATTATTTTCATGACGTTAACAAACTTATTTCAGCGTATATATTATATTGTGTGAATGCTGAATATTAAATATCTACCACCCCCTATGAATTGGGGAAAAAGTCCATTTCGGTAAACTGCGGTAAAATCAAAATCGTAAACATGAGTATTTACTTGTTTTCTCGATAAAAATATCTTTAAACGCATCATTTCATAATAATATAGCGATAATAAAACTAACTAAAACGATGATTCGCATTTAATAATTGTTATTAATAATATCTTTTGAACATATTGTAGGTACAAGGTAGTAAGTACTATTTTCCATTTCACAATTCAGGGGTCTTATGAATTCTCGCGACAAAATATATCAATAAAAAAATCTATTATATTTCGTTTTTATTTCCGTTTTATTGTTGTTTCACATCAGCTACAAATCAATGACCTATATGGCTATATGGCTATATATTTGTATACTTAAAATCAAAGCATAAATAGAACACAGTGTATGGTTGCAAAAGTCGCGTTTGATATATTATTATGTTAAATAGTTTTTAGTACATTTAAGTAAATATTCAAAGTGACAATTGACATATTTTCGATATTTATGTACATAAAAAAAAAAACACAATCTTTACACAGTACATTCTATTTCCGAGTGCACGTCACTATAATATGGCTGCGACCCGATTGAGCACAGTTTACCTTTTTCACAACCCAGTTGAGATAATATGTAAGATGCAATCAAACAATAGGAATCCGAAAAATACCAAAATATTGATTGATCACAGAAATACGTTCAACGCTGCTGTGTTTATTTATGTTTTGTACATCAAAATAAATTATTGTAAGTTTAAAAGTATATTTTTGATAAAACTTTTTTTTTACTTTCCAGTGTATCTCGGTATATTGTACAACAATGTCATTATCGTTGAATATATAATAAGTGCGGTGTAACGATTGATAGTTGTGTTCGAGTCATTCTGAGGCTAACAGCGGAAAAATCTTACGTATTCGATGTTGAACACCGTATTACTAATTTTACTCAAAAACCACAAAAATAAAATATAATATTAGGTATGTGTAGATAACAAATAACAGTATAATATACGAGTCATTTATAAGATGTTTGCATAGTTTGTGTTGGTCTTAAATAGACCGTTAAAAATTGACTAAGGTACATTATAGAATAAAATAGAATATTT
Source organism: Aphis craccivora (assembly GCA_009835225.1). Taxonomy (NCBI): domain Eukaryota; kingdom Metazoa; phylum Arthropoda; class Insecta; order Hemiptera; family Aphididae; genus Aphis; species Aphis craccivora. The sequence goes on from VUJU01000074.1 coordinate 161,964, forward strand.
TTTTCTGTGCACAGTGAGATTGTTAAAACCATGTTAACCATGTTCAATCGAGTATAACCGAATAATATATAATGTCAATAAATTATTAAATTATTTTTGTCAATAAAAACTTGCTATACTAAATAATACTTTTATGATTAGTTTATCCCTAAAAATTAAAAAATCCAAAATAATCTTGAATAGCCAGTATTAATAATAAATGTATTGATTTTGTTGTTTTGTTTTTTTTTTTAATTTTAAAAACGTAAAAAGTTTGTACAATTTATAGTTTATGAATAGGTATACCTACGCCAACTTTAAACATTTAATTTGTAAATAACTTTCATAATATAACATTATTAAGTGAATGAATTTGAAAACAAAACACGATTGAGTATTATTGATATTAGGTTTAATTACTTATTTATTGCACATTGCGAATTTTATCTGCAAACTTCATCGATAATATGTCGATGTTAAACATAGTCTGTGATGTTAAGTGTCGAACGAAATTAATTTTTATAATGTTATAATAATATGAACATTTAGCTGTATTAAAATATCAAATTAATATTTTTTCATTAAATTCCGGGAAACCTATGTCGTTTCACAATATCTGATATGATGTTTGTCTTTATTTTTTCACATGTATAAATATTGTTATTTTTTTTCAATCTAAATTTTACTAAAATGCATTTAAACCCTTCGAAGATAAATTAATGAAAAACTTCACACCAACAATGCACAGTATACTAATGATTAAAATGTGTATGACATATGGGAAACGATTCTTCATCCACATGCTTTGTTTTAATCGCCACGTTCGTAGTTTTACATGTTGAATTGTTATAAATTCACCATAAACTTTTTTTGGGGTTAAAACAGGAGGCACTCAAATCATCGTTTCGTGATATATACATGATTCTTCGACGATAAAATAGAAAGTGGAAACAGATGGTATGTAAAGGCACTTTTGAAATCGATAATTAGTATTAGTTACCAGTAGTTTTTGAGAATATTAAAAAACTGCAAATCGAAATTAAATTAAATCTATTTTTTATTAATACATATAGCTAGAGATATTATAAATTATATTAAATTTCTAAACATATTAATCCCTAGATAAAAGTATGAATTCCGATTATGTTTGGAAAGTATTCAACACTAAAACGATTTTATGTTGATAATATTTCTGCATTGCATAAGGAAAAATCAGCGTACAATAAAAGCACAATATTTATAAGAATTCAATGTTTTTTGAAAAATTTAATCGACTCATCATAATATTAATAGTAAAATAAATTACTTAATAACAATATCAAAAAATATATCATAAAATGTATTTAGTGTCATATATAGTGATATAGACTGACAGACAGTTTGCATAGAACCGTTTTTCGTATATAATGATATATATGTAATTGAATACAAATTTAACTCATCTATTTCAGGGACCCACTCGGTCTTGACTCTTGACACTTACTTATAGAGCGGTAACATTCGTCTACTTTTTTATTTTTATTTTAATCTACTCTTATACAGTTTGTCAAAATATATTATTAAATTATGTTTAAAAATATCGCATAGGTTAGGTTAGTTTCAAGTATCTCTCATTTAGCACTTTATTTTAGTCAAATTGTTATTGGTGAATGTTTTTTTTTTTTAACTATTTTATTTATTGCAGACTTAAAAAAACTGTACATAAATATACCAAAACAGAAATGGTATGAAGTTATAGTTGCGTAATTATATTAAATACCTACACAATTTTGTGTTTCAAAGAAATATTATCGTTTTAAATTGATATTTTACGCTTTATATATGTACCTATATATATTATGTACATATTAAATACTATACTTATTATGAAGTATTACCTATCTAAAAATAATTTTTTTTTTTTTAATTATAAATTTGTGATTGTTAATATAACAACATTGATTAAAAAAATTACATTTTACAATGACGTGAATGCCGTCTTCAATTTTACCACTTGAAATAGATATTTCAAAATTGTCGTATAAGTGTCGCTTTACGTATATAACTTATTCATATTATAAAATGTTTACGACAAAAAAATGATATTGCTTTGTTTTTTATTTGGCCATAAATTAAATAATGCTAACATTTTTTCCTTAAAAAATACGTTATTTTTATGCGCAATATTTTCGGAATAGTGTACTATAAAAAATAAATTTTGCTGTCCCGTCAATTACTATAATGTATTGCGGGTACTGCACTAGTCATACAACTGTTAATTCAATCATAATACGACGTGCAATGAATGCATAATGCGTTTTGTTTTATATATTATTATACATATACGTATTGGAAATGTTTAATTATTTTTTATCACACTATTACATTATTGCCAATATTATTATTTAACGCAGCCTTTTGTACACGCATCTTTTTTTCTCTCTATACATGATATCGATTGAATATCACATTATTTTCAAAAAACACTTGACTCGTGTCGGGTTAATTGGTGTAAGGAATTTAAATGAAAAACAAAAAAAAAAAAAATCAAAACACCTGTTTTTATGTAGTTTAAGTACATAAAAAAAAAAAACTATAACAAAAAATGAAACGATGCAGAAATGCAGAATCACAAATCCCCGTTGTCTAAGAATGTGATGGACATAAACAAAAAAGGTGAACACAATGTAATAAACAAACAAATTGCTGATAAATAATAATAATAATTTTATTATTAAATCATGCTTTACACGATGTGTTTATAATTCTAATGATAATATACAGGATGATTGTCGAGTATGCTGATTTGTTTATTTCAAAAATATTATTATTTAATATTTATTCATTACATTATATAGATATTCTATGGCTTAATGTTATGTTTCGACTGCACCGCTATTTGGCACATGACTCGAAAAGTTTACATAATATACCCAATAATAGTGAACAATATCAAATCAACTGAATCTTTTTACCATACTATTGTAGTATAATTTGGTTAATAATAAAAATGTTATATATTTTAAATTCAGTAATTTATCATCGTGAATCATTGTTTTTCCTGTCCCAGGACCCGTGCAAACTTCGTGCTTCGTCGAATTTCTTTTCAAGATGCCTCTACATGTGTAATAATATAATATAATATAAAAACAATAATAATTCATATCATTTTGATGTGTAGTAAATCAAAAAGACCGTAGCTGCGCAATACATATTTTATATTATTAATTCTTTGATTATAATAATTATTAATCTTCTTTTTATTTATATGAGATTTACCATTTATATATATATATTGCGCACACAATCTGAATTGCTACCCTCTTATGTGTATATCTGCACACGCATGTACATATATACATATGAGGAATTTTATTATCAAGTAAATTAACTTACCCTTATTTGATTGTCAAGTTTGACTTCTCAGGTGTTCGATGGATATGCTTAATATTAATCAAAGAAAAAAATAATACACTATTGATAATAATATAACACTTTTATTATTTAGAACATGTAAAATACTAATCGGCTAATACATGTTATTTAACTGTTAACGTAATATATACCTGCTGCCAAAGGCGCACGCAGGGAGAGTGACGTTGTGTCCCAGTGCCCGATGGTCGATGGGTGTCTTTAGAGCCGGTGATGTAATAAAATTATATAATGGTCAAAGGACATAACAATGTCTGACCACATATGTTTACTATCGTGTGAACATATGTGCGACTATGTATATGTAAGGGATTATGATGGTGCAACTATTATAGTTATATGTGTCTATCATTACAGATATGAGATTTCTTTAAACTTTTTTTATTTTTATTTTCAATTAATTTAATAGCTGATGTATACATATTTTATATCAGGTTCGATATAAAAACGAACGAAATTTACAAATTATTCAAATCAACAACACAATATTATACTTATATAATATTATGTAGATAAAAAAAAACAATAGGTTAGTTGAAATTTTATCTTAAAATTAATTTATAGTTGACCTTGTTTTTGGTAGGTTCGTATTCCTGGACACCCTATAAAATGGTTTTTTGTAAGTAATTCACTGTTATCGCGTACATACGATATATTATTATAATGCGAAAAAAAAACGATACGACTGCGCGCGTATATCGGTCACGTATATAAATTATATAATAATATATACAGTTCACAAGTGCACCGCCTTTCCTCGTACTTAACGAAATATATTATTGGTGTATTTTTTTCCCGCTCGTTTTGTATTCACGAGCCAGATTTAATGATCCACTGGACTCCAAAAAACAAAAACCTCAATGGGGCCTGCTCAACTCTCAAAGTTTAACCCTTCTCTTCACTTCAAATTGTTTTTAATTGCCCTTTTTGTGGTTATATACTTACTAATACTATAATAATATGTATATAATATTACTTAGTATTATATAAAATAATTTACACGACTAGAAAATAGTACTAACTTATAAATATAATTAATTTGTTACTAAAATTTATCATTTTATTATTTTGTCATGATATTATACTGTGTCTTGAACATTTTTTTTTTTTTCGAAACTCGAGGAAATTGAGTACATAGGTACTAAATATTCAAGAAACACATAGCTAAGTTCAGATTTTTATAAGAAAGTGAGGTCTAAGTGCACGTGAATCTATTTTTTGTATACACACTTTTTCTTTTTAGTAATAATATAAAATAATGTAGTTACTAAACTGTGTAAGTTACGGTAGTATATATTTTCTTATGAAATTTTATTATTTACAGTAAATATTATTTTAGTTATTTTTTCATTAAACTTTGTTTTTAGGATAGGTGTAAATACCAAGCTGTATAAAATCGTGGAACAGGATTTATAACGTGTATATTATATTAAGTATATAAAATCCGATTCACAGACATTATACAGTAGTTTTTTTTTTTTTTTTTTATAACTATTCGAATATTTTATAATCGATGCATTTATATACAGAAAAATAAACGTCAGCAGAAAACAATTGGTCACCTACCATATCAGTATACTTCTGCAATTTATGTGATGCGCAACATTGTTAAATTTCGATTACCTATTGAAATATTTAATATATCGTATAATCTTATAGTTTATCATTGTAACATAAATTATGGACATGATATAAGTTTTATACACTATAGTCTATAATTTATTGTGGCTAGAAATGGTAATTTTTATTTTGATTCTGTTTTTTTAAACACATTGAAAATAATAAAATGTATAACCGCATACCAGTTATCATATTTAACCAAAACTAAAAAATTATAAACAATAAAATTAATTTAACGGAATATTTTAAAACATTAGGGTGTACTTATTCCAATCTAAGTATTATATTAATATAATATAAACTTCTTTATTTTATTTTATCGTATAATTGAATTATTTTTTTGAAAATTTGTTTTATAATAATAAATGTTTAATTTTTAACTGCCAATCAAATGTTTGCGGTTTTCAACAATAGAAAAATTGTGTGCGGTTATAAATGGTAAATATGGAATTTTGAACGAAACCCAATTTTCTTATATTTAAGTATAATCTAAACAGGTTAATTCACTTTAATATTAAAGCTAACAACACGAAAACAATTATGCGAAACGTAAATTCGCCATATTGTGTATAGTTTATGTACACAAATTGTGAAAATTGTCCCTAAATAAAATTCAGAGGATCCTTTACCACATTTCAAAATTTTGAATTTCTATTTTATTTATGAATTACTTATTTATTGATGTATGTAGATAAATAATTAAACTTATATTACCTAATATTTATACATACTAAATATATAGATTAAAATGTATATATTTTTGTAATTGTTGTTAATGGTACCTATATAATTTATAAAATAGGCAAATTAATTTTTCGTTTAACCTAAAATGCAAATACTTATTTTAATCATATAGTATAATATAATAGTTAACATTTTAAACTCTAGTGAAATGTAGGCACCTAATCCAGAAATTATATTATTTATTACATGTTTCCTTTGACTATAATCTTATTGTCAAGTTATTATAATTTATAATATTTAGGCGGATACCTCGACGTACTTATTATCAACAAGAGTATTACTACTTACATTGATAATCAATAATAATAATTTCAAACTAATATGGAAATTCATTAATATTTTTAAATTATATTACAAGCGTCTGGGTAAGTACTATAAGTACCTATTCGTTCTATTTTATTTCAAATAAACAAAATAAAAATCACTAAAACTATAATTAAATCGTTTTTATATGACATTGTTGAAGTATAAACATGAGAAATTCGATTCAATATTGACTTTCAGTTTTGAATGAAAAACAAAAATACATTTCCATTTAATGAAAAAATAATTTATCGAACAAATTACACCATAAATATTGTATTTTATTACTTTACTTCGCAAAATCAACAATGCATAGAAACTTTTTTTATTTTTATTTATTATTGAATTGTTTTTTTTTTTATGTTTAAATGTTCAATATAGACATATAGTAAATACAAATATTATTTTATTTACATTTTCTCATCTATATTCTATAAAACAAAGATTGCCAAACCAAAAATCTCAGAAATTTTACCGAAAAATTAATTATTTATACACGGGTACACGGTTGCGCGCTATTTGAATCACTTTTGTGTACCAGCCGACTAGCTATGTATATACATTATATAGTGTACGTTATTTCGTGAATGTGCTTTTTCATGTATACCGACTATTATAATACGAGTGTAAAAATTAATTTCAATTGGAGTGACGTTTTTGCGTATGTCGGAAAATGTGCTTTCGTTTTGATGAATAATTTATTATTCGTTATTGGCGCCAAAAAAAAAAAAAAAAAACGTAGATTATACTTTCAGACAAAATTAATTTAACGAACGAAAAAAAATATTCATAATAAATTATACTGTATACATAGTTTGTTTTTTAACATTTTTTTTATGAAATTATGTATATTGTATATAGTATAATGTATACGCGAATGCACTCAATGAAATTAGTTCTCATAGTTAAAACTACATGTTTTTAAAGAATATGTGTTTGCATTTAATTCCTAATATTATAATGAACTATGCGTATTATATTGTATTTACTGCTGAATTATCATCAGATTCCATTGGTATATTAAGTGTAGTAAGTTCCGTGCTTAATGTGATCACTGGTTAATAAAACCAACCGTTATTTCAATATTAAAAAATATATATTTTTATCATTCTGAATAAATATAACAATATGTTTTGCAATATTAAACTGGCATTATTCATAATAACCAATGTCGTCAGATAATTTAATCACAATATTATGGGGCTTTAAATAGTTAAAATCGTAGATGATTAAAATAATAATAATGAATTAATGAATAAATTCATTTGACAGCATAACACAGTGACGTCGCTAATATTAATTATGGAATTTTAATCCAATAAAGAAATTAAATTACTGGATGGTCAATTTCAAACACTAACTATAGATTTTTATAAATATATTTTTTTAATAACACCTTTAATTAGTTTTTTTTTAAATTCATTTAATTCGTAAAAGTGTTTATAAATGATTATTAAAAAAATATATATCTTATGACATCAGCGATTAATACAATCAGAATGACCTGTATGGCTGTACAAATGTTATCACATTAAGTAGAACATAGGTGTACTGTAATAAAATCATTGAATACATGCCCATATTAATATTATATTACCTATATAAATATTATATTGATCAGTGACCTAAAATATTAGGTACTTTTAATAAATACGTTAATTAGATATTGTGTTCACAACAAATTTACCTGTGTATATATTAATTAAGTTGGTATATTATACTGAATAATTTATTGATAAGAAACATAAATATATATATATTATGATTGTTGTAAAAAAATAATTAATAATATCACTAGGTAAACGAGACTATATACGACCGAGCAACGATATAAATATGATTGCTTATTTAAATGTTATTAAAAATATGAAAATTTAATGTAATAATAGTTATGGGAGATTTATAGGTTAAGTTACTTATCTATTGTAATTGTATTCAAATTACTAACTATATTGTGTGTATTGTTTTGATTCGAACGTGTGTAAATAGTACACAATACACGTTTTAAGTCAATATTTAATGATGGAATAACCGAGTAATTATTTTAATTGGAGAAATCGTCACACACACACACACACAAACACACACATACTATATAGGTATACCTATAACCGTTATTGGTATATATTATAATATTGCATATATATATATAATATATATATATACACACGGATAACATGATACTCATAATTTACCATATACGCTACGTGGTTTTATAAACGTCACTTGCACACGCTAAAATTACTTATTCAAGTTTTAACCGTTTGTATACAACACTATTAACTAATAACGTACACTACAACAGTAATATTGCATACTATATTATTATAATATACATATATTATGATATAATGTACAATATGTTTACCTATATAATATTTGCACTCCGACGCTGTTGTGTATACGACGGAGAAAAATCGTAAGTAGAAAATAAGAAAAACATACCATAATATTATTTATTATGCATTAATAGTAGAAAATATACACAAGTATTTACATTTTTGTACTGAGAATAATTAGTCGTCGGACGAAAACCGATGATTTACCGGACGTTCTGTTGTGATAGTGAGGCCTGGGAATAAAATAATAATAATAATATTATATACTAATGATGGCTTTTAACGGAGAAAAAATTAGATACCGATTTACGAACATTGTAAACAAAATAATCATCCCAACGACCCATTGATGTAGCTGTAAATATCTCGCAATACCTATTATAACGTTGTACGATCATCCACGGCCGCAATGATTTATGATACAATGAGCAATGGCGTTAAGACTTCAATCTGCACTGTGCTTCGGAACGCGTCTGTACCGACTGTACCAACCGAAATTTAATCGATTTTTATGTAATAACCGATGTCTTACAGACAATTGTTGCTCACAGCGTTCCCTACAAAGTCAGATCACATATTATTATTTTTCCACGCACCGCAGGTAGTCTGTTAGGAAATCGAAATAATAAAATAAATTATCAGCCGAACGGCTGAATATATGAAATTGTATGTCTACTCAGTGCCGCCGTTGCCGAGAGCATTGGAATAGATTTTGAGAATTCTTTTCACATAGGTACGCGTTTCAAAATTCTAAATCGTTTGTTTTTAGTAATATTTAATATTTTGTTTGATATGTAGGTACTATAGCAATTTAAATACGACAATAACTCATCGTGTGATGACGACCTATATTTGACATGACATTTCTTTTAACCACTTTTGCGGTACAAACTATAAATGACATATTTTTGACCTATACAAAACGTCGTATACCAAATACATATGGTTTATATATATATATATAACTTTAACTCCTTGACAGTTTGTTGGAAATATCATATTATCCTAAATGATGAACGATCACGTTGACATTGACTATAAAGTTATTCCTAAAATTTCCTTTGAATGATGCTATTATATATATATTATATTATATATGTATGCGTGTGTTTTGTGCAAGATTGTTAACCCAATTATTATACTTTGATTTAAATGATTAAAATATTATTCACCTTAATTTTATCGTTGACGATATTAATTCGTAAAAAAGAGCGAACAAAGTGTATAAAAATATTTTTATTAATTTATAACATAATATTATTCATATAATATATGCACTGCATAATATGCAGCTGTTTTATCGCATATTATATGTAGTATACAAAATTACAAACCAATAAAATGTATATATTATTTAATTTAAACTGTCCAAGATTATTAAATAAGTACGTATAAATGTAGAATATTAGACATTAGTAGACACTTGATGGCTCTAGAGCCTATAGGTAATGGATGAGGCCTCCTTAAACACAATTAGGTAAATTATAATAATTTAATTTATTTAAAATACATATAAAATATTATTAATATATAAGCAAATTCCTACTTGTTAGTACGATTAATCAAAGTTTTAAAAATTCAAAAGTTCATATTTAACTTTTTTTTGAGAATTGTATTATTTAATTTATACCTAGTTAGTTATTGTTAACTATAAATTATAAATAACGAGTTTATTAACTATAGGTATCAAACATACGTTAGGTTAGGTTGAAAATGCATTTATTTTAAACTTTTTTTTCTAAACAAAATAAAATATACTATATTTTCAAATACTGATATTTATACTTTGAAACTAATTTATTCTAAATAATTGCAATATTGAAATACTGTGTAATATTTATAATCATTAAACGCGGTCAAGGTGGAGTTATGGAGTAACACTTATAACATCCCCTTTCACTACGCTGCTGATTTTAACAGTAAAAATTAGTGTAATATAATAAAGTTGCAGTAAGTAAAAAGTAAATAAGATTGAACAAAAGGTACTTTGGTAGTATTGGTAAATAAAAAGATTTCCAAAAATCGCATGTCTTACAAGCATTGTTAAAATTAAAAAAATTTTAATTGTATTATTATTTATTTATTCATTTCATACAATTTGTTATTATTAATTTTAAATTATTTCCTTAATATACTATTCAATATTTTAAAATTATTTTAAATAGTAATACTCATGTCTCATGTGGTACATGATATAGTCTAAAGCCATATTATGAATAATAACTATTATTAACATCAACTTTTAATTAGGCAAAATTAGAATAAAATATAATTTTCTTAAAAACTACTATATTTTATTTATACAATTCGAGTTTCATTTTATTACAATATGTAGTCGTGTAGACTATGCGTAGAACTACGATATAGACGTATGACATTTAGAATTACATAATAATATTTACTTTTTACGTGAAAACATTTTTCGACTTGACATTTAGTTTTGCTTGTGTGCACTTGATGAAACCTAGTGTACGTTACGGATCCTACTAAAGTCGACTTTTGAGTACTTACATATATGACGTACGTATTGTGTATACAGTACGCCGTTGGTAATGGCAATAAGTACTATTATTATAATATAATATATATACACTTTATTTTGAACGTATCGTCAGCGCGTAAAACATTTATTGCGTGTATGTGTATAGGTTCATAACATTTTTTTCGACGAACTATGAAATTTACTGTGGACTCTTAAAGTGCATTATACTTATGTATAATAATGAATTAATAACAATTAATTTGGCGATGTAATTTTACAACATAACGCTTAATTATTATAATATATCATAGGAAATCGCATTGATGGTGAGTTCATACTTCATACCCACCTTTATTATATACACATATATACATCAACCGATAACAAGCTGAACGTCATAATTCATCAATTATTTATCACATCTGCAGGTTATGTTCTAATGATGTACATTGTCTATTGTTAATTGTTTCTATATCATAATATGAAATCTATGCAGTATTTATACTACTGCAGCATATGCTAAATATTTATAATACTTTTAACAGTCAACGTAGTCGCTCATCCAATAATTATTGTTTAAAACACGTAGGTACTAAATACTGATATTCGTACCAAGATTGAGATGGAGGGGCAAGGTTGGGGAGGGCATTGTTATATAGGCCATTTCTAGGCCATACATTTTAGGTACCTACTCGGTAATTTTTCCTTTCCACGAAATATTTTTTTAATACACTTATTACTTATGTTAGATAAAATTCAAAAAAATAAAATATAAACGTACTTATATACTGCACCAAAAATGCATGATAAATATATATGTTTAATAATTATATACCAATGTTTGTATTTAGTGCTGGTTTTTAAAATTTCAAATAAAATAATATGTAGTTTGTGGTAGAAAAAAAAGCGAGAGAATAGACTAAAGTTTGAGAGTTGAGAAGGTTCCACAAAATGTCTTGTGTTTTGCTGGTCCCGATGATGAATCTTAAGCTCGACTTGGAAATATTCTATAGTTGACAAAAAACATTTTAAACATGTGCGTAGGTATACTTATAATATTATTTATTTTTATAGGTATCGTGTAACAAATTTTTTTGCTAACGGAAAGAAAATGTTATAATCGAATAAATCTGCACAATCACGTGAACCAAACATAATCGCTATGGTATATTTTTCCTATCTACTGGTATAAATTTTTTTTTACAAAAAATAATAAATTTTGTTACATCATTTAAAATATACGTAATATTACAATATTCTGAAAAAATAATAAATATTACAAGTCTTATAACTTTTGATTCCGTTGATAGATTTTAAAAAAGTATTGTGTTTTAGAATAATAAGTATAACATTAATGTGTGATTAAAAAAAATAAAAGTAACAATTTCGCAAAAAAAAAAATTAGAAATTAGGTTTTAATTACAATTACGTGTAACATTAATTTACATTCATTTAATAATAACATAGATTATATTATAGTATAGACAGTGTGATTATTTTGTTAATTGCTTGGCACTTCTCGAAGAGTATTAATAATTTCAAAAATATTATTTTAATATAATTTAAAGTTATTGAATACAAAATAACACTGTAGAAAAAAAATATGTAATTTTACTTGATTATATTTTATCATTATCAAGTATTTTACTTTTTGACGGTGTACATTTCATTTTTCAATTATTATTTATATTATTTACTGAAATAGAATATTTTTCTGACAATTTAAATGAAAATATCAAATTTTAAATTAGAGTTAAGATAATGAAGAGTGGTGGACTAACTACATTGTCTCAAATTTGACTGAGAAAATTAGTGTGACTGACTAATCGGTTCACGTTGTATTTATACGTGCAAACCATATAGTCCATAATAGATACCGCGGTATGGCGCCGACAGCTGTCATTATGTTATTATATAAATGATACTTGGCACGTGCACGATATTATATAGGTATAGATATAATATACAATATATATATTATTATACCTTTAATCCTACATATTATTTTTAACTACCGGCAGACGTAAGCATACCTGTACAATGACATTTTTTTTCTTATATTTATTATGCTGGACCATTTACACTGTAATTTAAGCGTACACATATGGATGTATAATATAATATTATACATTGTTATTCAGCAAACATGCTAACTTTTGATCTATTAATGACGTATTTGTTCAAATCCTAATTTGTAATTATATACTACCTATAACTAAATATTAATCATATTTTTAAATACCTACTTTATGATTTATATACTATTTATTTATTCAGATTTGTATACCATTAAGAATGGTGTGTGGTGTTCAAAATTATTTTATTTAAATTAGAACTACCATTATTTATTGTTAATATTGTTATTTGTTTTATTCGACTAAATCAAAATTTGAACGATTTATTTTTAAGTAATTAAATTTTCTTTATACGTATAAAATAAAATAATCTATTTAATATAACATTGGGTTTATATCAACTAAAATATATAATATTCACTGTTCAGTATAGTATAATACTATATAATAGTACATATTACCGAGTTATTAGTTATTATAATATACTTGAACAATTTATACAAACATTAAGTGTTAATATATTATTAATTACTGTATAATTTTCAAATTATCATAGCCCCTGTATACTTAAATCTATTATTATGAAATAATTATTCAGAAACTTTTCGTTCAAATTTCGATTAATATATTATTATGTGGGAACATAATAATAATAATAATTAAGAACAGTCAATAATTTGATTAGTTGTTTTATTTAGGAAAATAACCTTATTAATTATTATTTTTTTTAGTCATTTATGTCAATACCTAATAAATATAGGATTTGATAGGTGTTACAGGAGAAAAAGCCTTTATTCCCAAAAATCCCTTAATCCTAACTGATTTTTCTTTTAATTTTAAACGACTTAATATTCAATTAAAGTTTAATGTGACTAACAATCTACAAAGCACAACGTCAGCCATGGTAACCAAGAGGAATCAATTGTTAATACGCTATTTCTTGAATTATCATTTTTGCCGATAAAAAGAACACCAACATTAAAAAAAAAAATAATCTACTTAACAATTTAGAGAAAATGAGAGTAGTTCTTATATGAAAAAAGTTTGTATCAAACAATTCTTGATATTGCTACATCATTCATTAAAATATGCATTTTATTTAAGAAAAAAATGGAGGTGGTACATGCTTGGTGAATCCGTTGTAGATCATCGGCCACACATACTAACCATTACCTTATACTTTATACTTGCTGGAATTTAAGCCATACGCCAATGTACTGTATTGTCGCACACTTCACGATGGATATAATAGTAATAATATTAACTGCAATAACAATAAAATAATAATAATAATAATTAAATTATACGGTAGCAGGTTTTGCGTTGTGGCGCGTGCATTTGTCGTTGGCGACGTGTAATGATCTGTGAGAGCAAGAAAAAAAAGTCGACGCGCTGGTAGAATACGAAAACAATTTGGCGAAAAAATGTGATTCGTCGCAAGACAGTACCTAATATTAATGAGTGTGGCGGCAAAATAAGAACGACAACGAAATGGATCGGCTACAATAGGTTATTGGTATATAGCGGAGATTTTTTTCCTTTTAATTAACCACCGTCGATTGGATAAAATACGGCGGAGGCTGCAGCGAAACGGTTCACGGCGACGGACTTACGAAACCAAACCACGTACACGAGCTGAGAGACCGCGAATCGGAAATATTACAGTACGCGAGTTTATACGTGTTTTTATACAGGCATATATATATATATATATATACGAGTATACACACAGACACACACATTCACGATCCACGTGCCGACACTATTGCTCGAGTGTTTTCGGTTTATTATTATTGTTTTCGGAACGACAATGACACGGTCGCGTACAAACGATAAACCGATTCATCGGTCGCTCGGCCGTCGGCGAATGTGTACGATACGATAATAATAACAACCATCAATATTCCGATGGCATACATGACTATGATAAATATTACATGGTTTCGTATGAAACCTATAGAAATTTGCGATCTCGGACCAGCAACCTCGTCGCGACGACGCACAAAGCGATCCAGACAACCGGTGGAATTCCAATATAAAGATGAAAATCTGTAGTGGTTGTTAAAAATGACATAACTATTAGAAACATGGCCGCTTAAAAACTAACTGGGCTTGATCAGACTTTTACACTTAATTTCGCAGAATCCTGAATTGTTTCAAAATAATTGTTATTTATTTTACAATAGCTGAATAGAATAGTATTAGGAACAACACTAAATATACAGTACCTAGCACAATATAATATCAAATATCATCACTTGATTACCTGAAATCTTACTTCTAAAGTTATAGTATTAATTTTGAAAAAAAATCGATAGTATTTTAAATTGTATTATAGTCTTTATTAGTAGATACACACAGGGCCCTCACGTACAATTTCGGGCCCCTGTAATAAATGTTTTCCGGGCCCTTTATAAAACTTCCAAAAATACAATTTACCATCTATATAACAATTTTTGGAATAATATTTGTTTTTTAATTATACTAATTCAAACTCAATATTCACTATTCACTATTAAGACAGGATAAAATCCGTGTCGGGTCAGCAAGTAAATTATAAAAAATCAAGATTCATAAACATTTCAACATTTATAATGTCTTTTCTATTTTTTTTTTTTACAATATTATCTTAATTAAAAAAAAAAAAAAAAAAAAAAAAAAACAAGTATATTTTAATTAATATTTAATATATTTTTTTTAAGTTAAAATTTTATTTTACAGGCGTTGAGCTCAGCATAATCAATAGTTAAATATTAAATTAACTATCATTAATCAATTACTATGTATATATTTCATAAAATGTTATTTTACAATATTACCTAATACCTATTTAATATAAAATAAGTATTTCTGCTAAAATTTCAAAAATTACAAATAAATTTTAACAGGCCCACGGGCCCTTAAAATAGCCGGGCCCCTTTACTCAAGGTCCATCAACCCCCCCCCCCTTGTGGGGGCCCTGGATACACATTATTATTTTGGTTCGTAAAGAGCATGTATTTTAGTACCTACTATAGATACACGTACATTGTACATTGTAATAATATGACCATTAACCACGAATCCATCTTCACACGGGAGCCACATTTTCGAAAACGTTATGATACAGAAAATCATTTCCTCTTCGTTTACTAGCATTTACCGATACAACATCAAATAAATAAAATATATACTTCCTAGTTCACAATTGTGTGACCTAATCTATGTTATTATTTTATCTATTTGATATTACTTTGGACAATACGATTGAATGAACATAATTTTGAAAAATCCTACCAAATAGGTATTCTCGACGATACATAAGGTTCACTTATATTGAGGTACACATTTTAGTCATTTAATCCATAATAGATACCTGATATGTTCACAATTTCAGTATATTAGGAACCATGGGATTTGAGTGCCTAGTTTCATAACTCTATAATCGAGCTGTAAGTAAACGAATTCTCGGAAATCGGAACACATAATATTTATGTTATGTATCATACATACTTTTTATACATTATAAACTTGATGCGAGTAAATACTTATTATACTATATTATACTTACATTACTTACCGTTCGTTACTCGATCGTTAAGCTGAGATTAAACTGCTAAATATATAATAATAACGAAGGCAATTCAATTGAGATGGCGACGTGGACGGGGATGTCAATGGCTAACGCAATGAAAAGAAATAATAATAATCGTGCCATTAATTCCGATGAAAAATGCGTTGACACGTGCGATTATATGTACATAACAGAGTCTACCTGAAATCAACTGCGCTAAAGATATTTATTTTTTTATAACATTATACAACTTATAAATCATTATCCTTTTGTCCGGACGTAATAAATGTTCGTTTTATTCTCTCTATCATCGTCTCTGTTTCTATCTCGTCGTCGTCCGTTCATTCATAATATAATATTCGGTCTTACAGAGCAGCGTTCACACTATTATAGTACTAGGTATAAGGTATATAGTTAAATACATTGCCCTCCTCCCACCACTACTACTATTACCCTCCTTTCATCACAATCGACACATATGGTACTAATATAAATGTTATATTATATGTATTATATACGCGCGAGTCGCCGTTATTAAAATATGTGGGAAAAACGAGAAGAAAAAACCGCACAATAGCCGCACGTCATATATTATTGTTATTATTATTATCACACGCATAATATATAATATCATACCGTGTAAATACTTATTTGTGTACACTTCCGGCACTCGAGTAGCACACATCCGAGAAAATATCCGATATCATAATATACGCGTGTATGCCTTGTACACGTCTGTCGTCTTGTGTACGCAAATTATTGCGTATATTGTTGTACGCGATATTGTGATATAACAATACCATCGTGTTACGAAGGTCGTTCAAATTTTGTGTAACGAGACTGTGTGCGCCGTCACTAGCAAATTTTTACAATTAAAAATTTAGATGATCGTCCCTGTATGACATTATTATAATATTATATGATGCATGCTTAAGTGTTATTTTATTATATTATAATACATAAAATTATATGGTGTTAGTCATATTTACTATTTACATCTTAAACTAACCACAGAATTATCAAAACTATTGGAGTATAACCTCTAAATTGTATACTTACTTAAACTTAACCCTTTCGGTACTGGCAGACAATTAAGTCTAAGCTCAAAACATCTAGCTTATCTTCTTGAAACCTTATGTATATCAAATCATGATATTTTTTTCATTATTATTATAACTGTTGCTAAAAATAATTGTTACACGTTATTCCAAATACTTATAATACTTCTTAATAGTGATATCGAAATTTGTTTTTGTAAAAATTATCGTATTTACGAAAATAATCTAAATTGTTGTCGCGGGACTCATATACCCCGTCAATATTCACCAGTCGTAAAACAGCCAGTCTTGTGTCCGCAATAAAATGTATAATATAGTCTTACGCACTATATACGAGTACGTCTCGTATATTTCATCATCAATTTTTATCGTAAAATTATTATTATTTTTTTAAAAGAGTGCATGTAAAAAGATCAAGATATCGAGAAATGGTTATCAATAGATGTTCCGGATGATCCAGAATCTGAGGACGATTACAATGTAGATATGATGGAGATGCCGATTAGGAAGCCAACAAGAGGTAATTGAACTATATATTTTTTTTTCCAAAGTGAATTTTAAACTGTTAAAAATGACAAAAAACCATTAATAACTGATAATTTGTGTGTAATTATTTTTGATTTTCCAAGATTTGACTTTTACCATCAAAATAAAGACATAAGAATAAAAAATTCTAATACACCAAACTCTTCTAGAACTTTGAGACCACCAGTATCATATTAAATTAATTTGTCCAATACATACACTTCTGGTCATGTGGTATTTGATAATACACAAACACTAGAACATATTAAGTATCGATAATAATACTATAGAACTTTCTGTTAATAACACTCCAGATCCTGTTGAAGTTAAGTATTTATAACTTGTAAGCCTATACTCATAAAAATATTTTCATTCAAAGATAATTAAAAAATTAAAACAATAAACCATATATAATAGTAAAAATACGTTATTTTTATAAAAATTTTGTTGTCTAAAATTATGTAAAATCATTATTTTTACAAACGTTAATAATTATTGAAATAATAAGTATCTTAATATTATGTTAAATGGATCATCTGGTATATAATGAACGCAATAAAATTAATTTGTTACGATTTTGAGTGCTTACAATTTTTATTAAGATCTATAGCTTATTGATGTATCGATGTATGCACATAAATTAAATGTTTATTGCTTCTATAATATAAGTTATATTTAAAAATAGCTACAGTCATGTTTATATCAATTTATCTAATTTAAAAAGCAAAATTGAAAAAGAATGAGCATGCATTTTTGTTTTAAATGTATATTTTATGTTTTTTATTCTTATTTATTCATTTTTTTTAATAAACAAATTATTTTCATTATTATCACATTCAAAATAATAAATTTACAGTTAAATATTATTAGTTGAGTACAGTTTTATTTAGTCTGTCAATAATATTGTTATTTTTATTTAAAACATTTTTTAAATTAAATTCCTGTCATAAATGTCATCTTTCAGTTCAGTGTTGAAACAAAAAATAAAAGAAGTATCCATTTGCTTTTCAAATACTAAATAATTGTAACGGGTTTTATAATATTTTGATATAATAATAAAATAATAAACAGTATAACAACGGTAGGTATGATAAAACTTTAAAGGTTTTTTTAGCATATCTTTTAACTGTACGTTTGTATTAAAACTCGTTTTAAATTTTTTTATATATATTTATATATAATATTATGAAGGATTGAAGTATTAAGTAATATGCGATAAACGAGATGATTAAATGTTGGAGAAGAAAAATGTATTTGTATATATTTTCTAATGTATTAGTTTCATATATTCTAATTCATAAGTTTAACTAGGTATTAACTATTATAATATAATCCAAATTGTTTTCAGATTTGTATAATTTAGTAGACTAATAATAATATAATCGGCTAACTGTTATTTTATTCTTGATTCCGGCAAGAACTTAGTTGATTAAAATGTAGACAGTAATACAAATAATTATAGTAATTTATCACACATAATAATTTCGTAAACAAAAAAAATATTCACAGAACTTAATTCCGGAAGTCTAGTCTAAATAAATCCCAGCACTTATTATAGATGTAGATAACAACACGATGTTTATGAGTGTGAAAAACCGCGTATTGTTATTGTCTAAGTATATTCTGACAAAATAAAGACTACTTAGAATGTTTTGATTTCAAACCTTTTAAAATAAATATACAGTTGATATCATTTTTTTTTTTTTTGATTTAATGCAAAAGAATATTTTCAATTTATTGTATTCTCCCTATTTTTTTAGATTAATTATTGTTTGTTCCAACAATTTTGCAAAAACTTAATATTTAATTTAATTACATTTGTTTTTATTATTGCAATAAACTAGAAAATCGATTTATTCCAAATAAAACTGCAATTTAGTAGATTACTTTTAGGTAGCTCGGGAGTTATAGGAGCAACAGAATTCTTATTTAGACACGGTTGAAATATATATTATTTTGAAGTACTTGCAACTTGCGAAAATCGATCGACGAAATTATAACTTATAAGTGACTTCGACGTAATAATATTCATAGGTAGTTATAATTATATTATTCTACTTAGCGAACTCGTGAAACAATGAACGAAACGAAATAAAATTAATCATTACTATTTACTCGTATGGAATATGCCCCTAAAAACGATAGGTACTGTTTATACTACTTATTATAGCATGTACATCATCAGATCTAGAGTTAGCAAAAAAGTGTAGATGAAACAAATTGTTTAAAACGGAAAGCTCAAGAATTTTTTGTTCTCTAATCGTATAAACATTTAAGCAGCTATAAATATATATTAATTATTTTATACATTTTTAACTAAAAATATAAAGGTTCTTTTTATTAAATTTATTTAACAAAAAATAGGATTGGAGTAGTCATATAAGGAGTATAAATAAGTCCCAATAAATTCTAGAACTTATATTTATTAAAATCTTCCTGGAATATATTATAAGCTTAATATATTTTTCCTACTTTTTTAATTTGTTTCCAATTGAAACACCAAACTTACCATTATCTAACGTCGTACGAGTATTCAAAAGCAACCAGCTGCGTCATTTTTTTTTTTTTGATTTTTTTGGAAATTGGTTCTTGTTTCGTTTTACTAAAACTATTACACGATCACTACATATTACATATTATAATATTATATATAATATATATATATATATACGTAAAGAAACTTGAATGCGTGTGGTACAAAAAAAAATCCCACTGAAAACATAGCAAACAATTATAAATGTAGTCTGTGACACGCAATGACTTAAACGCTGCAACGAATAATCCAATTAAAATGGCGTATGTACGTGACACATTTTTCCACCTATACAATTTATTTAACCATGATTGTGAGTGACGTTCATATTATTATGCAGTTTTAAAGTTGGATGTATAACATATTTTTGAAAAATTATTTTACTGCAGTTATCCCTATTTATTTCGTTGGTAATCTAATAAACACTATTTCGTAATATTATAAAAAAACATGTATTTAGATAAAATATTTTATAAGAAATAGATAGTGATTTTTTTTTCTTTTTTGTTAATTAAGAACTACTGATTAAATGTTCCTTAAAGTTTCAAAACATTGATGATTTTTTAAATCCTAAAAATTCTTCATTGACTAGATAACGCGTATAACGCTATATTATGCGCGTATATTGGGTTATATTATAAAAGACCATAACACATTTTTGTGATTATAGATACATTGATAATGAGTACAGTAACAAAATTAAGGTTTATGTTCAGCTGGTTAAGGCCATTTAGGGTGTGGGGAAAAAAGTTTAAGTTACCAAACAGTTTATTTTCGATATTACAGTAAAAATTGACTTAAGTCCTCTACAGGCGATCAAAATCTTATAGCGCATTACGCGTGTAACTCTGAATCGAGTTTTTTCTCTTCTTATTCTGCGTCTTCTACTAGTTTTTTGTTTGTTCATGCCAGAAGATTAATCGCTTTAAGATTTTAAGAGATAAAACGTCTATATATCGGTTGCTCGTGTCGAGGTCGACTAATTCCCGCGAAACTCGACTAATCCGCCCAACACCACGAAGATTGTACAAAGTCTATTTTAGCTTCTGAGCAGAGCGATGAATGCATTGAATTATAATATAATTTAGTTTAAATTTGTTCCTGATCGCTCGCTATGTGTTTCACAAACGTTTAGATATTTCGGTTCTGTGTAAAGGACAAAGGTATTACCTATTATTCAATAATATAGTAATTACCAATATGATTTTTATAGATGAAATCATAATATTATAATTTATAAATTTATAATGTACAACTTGTATATATTTAGTTGATTTGTTTTTTATAAATCAAAAAATTCTAGGTATTCTTAATCAAAGTTTGCCGCTTATGAAAAAAACATTTTTACATTTAATATTTTAAACGTCTCATAATTATTATACATTTGTTCAAACAAAAACTAATTTTGTATTCTCTAAATAACAATATAATTATTAGATCAATACCCTAAAGCAAGATATTTTTCTAAGAACGTTGATGTATAAATATTAAAGCAAAAGTTTCTTATTGTTATAAAAATAATTTAAAGAATACACAATTAGATCAGCGAAGTAAAAGAAGATATTCCAAGAAATTTTGATGTACAATAATGTTTTAAATAAAACAAAAAATATAAAAATTACTCTGAATTATAGAATATTTGATTATTTATCCATAGAAATAATATTTTGATGTATTTTTTTTTTCACAGAAACAAAATGTGATATAATACATTGATAGTTCATACCTTACATTTATATTTTTGACTGGAATCGTATTTTTGTTTGTTTTTCTATCTATACCTTTAGTCTGCATTAGTAAAGTTATTAAAAAAAAACGTACTTAATCAAGCTGTAGTATTTGATAATAAAGACTAAAGAACTATAATAATTAAGACGTTATGTTTATCTGTATGATTCATGGATATTACTACTATTGCAATATTGAATAAATTATGCATGCATTATAATATTATTTTTTGACCTTTCGTGTATTATATTAAAATATAATAATAAACAATACATTAATTATTTTTAAGATGGAATCAACAATAGCTTAATTATTATGTACTTGTGAGTGCAAGTCGTTACTCTAATTATTATTTATATATAATTTATTATAATAATACACTCTGATCCGTGTAATATAACTGAATGGTTAATATAATGTTGGTGTTCGCATAATAAATTTTCTTGAATAATATGAATAATTTTACTGTGTGTGATTATAGAATACGTGTATTTTAATAATAAAAAAAATATGTCAAAAAGTTAATTTATAAAATAAAGTTTTTAAAATTCCTGAATTAGCAAGCAATTATTCTCAAAACTATATTTTTAAACAAAATATTTAAAAATATATAACAATAACACTTTAATTAGGTACTTAATAAATTATTGTATTACCTATATACATTTTTAATCAAATTTAAACAATAATGGAAGATATTAAGTAATTTCTTTAAAACTTTCTATCAATTTGAACGTATCATTTTTATTTTAATAAAATATATTTAAACTATAAAATCATAAGTCATTTAACTTATAGGTACTAATTATATTATAGTGTCTATTATAGTTGTATAAACACT
Organism: Aphis craccivora; assembly: GCA_009835225.1. Lineage (NCBI taxonomy): Eukaryota > Metazoa > Arthropoda > Insecta > Hemiptera > Aphididae > Aphis > Aphis craccivora. The sequence goes on from VUJU01000074.1 coordinate 185,155, forward strand.
TAACCTCGAGTGAAAACAAGTGGTTACTATGCTGGTAAATACCTCTCGACATTTTGATGCGACTCTGTTCAATTAAACCAATGGTACTTATAAACAATTAATGATTAGCTGAATTAATATTTGAAATTATTATTAAATATCATCGTTTTCAGGTGCGTAAAACCATTAACAATTTCAAAATTGAATGTTAAAAATAAAGCAGGATTAATAGGTCATTCAGCTGGGAATTATTTGAAACGAGTAACAGTTTAGGGACAGAATAATTGAATTGGGCATGTTGGTTAATATGAATTATGCAGTATCCATTGATACTTGTGACATAGCCATTGTCACTATTGGTGAGCGATAACTTCAATATTATAATAATATTATCAAATTGTAAGAACAGAGCTGTCGGAAATAAAGAAAACATGCAACAACACCAAATCACCTAAACATTAATGTAGACTGTATAATGTGTTATTTCTCACGTATTTAAATGATATGACATGTGGTGAACCAGGCGAGAAGTGTGCATTTCATTATAATAACATTAGAAACATCATCATAATCATTATTACTATTATTATTATTATTATCATAATTATTGTTGTTTTACAGAATTACACATTAATAATCATATTAATAGCTTAGATAGGATATTCGCTGTTTATAGAAAATAAAAGCTAATTTGGCGTTATACGCAATAAACTCGTAATATTATTTACGGTACGCAACACTAACAACGTTCGATTCCGTCACGGCGACGTTCGTTGTCCGTCCGTTATGTGCGATTATAAATTATTTTTTTTACCTCGGACGGATTGATTTCCGTTTGGGGTGTGATTTAATGGTTGGAAGAGAATCTGTTAATGAAAATCTGAAAATTTGTTACAGTCAAATAAATCTATATAATATAATAAATATTTCAATATTAGTCGAAATTATTTTAATTATAAAAACTTTAGGGAATTTAATACCGAATATTATTAAGGAGTTCAAAATGTTCTAAATGTATACGTATTAAGTGTGAGATTCTGCGACTTTAATGATAGGTGAAAATAGAGAGGAGGCAGTACATGTACATATCGCATAACACATCCCCAATCCGTAATTCACTAGAAATATTTTTCGAAAAATTAATATACCGACAATACCAATAATACGATAAGAAATTTGAAAACATGTTAAGCTCCAAAGAGGATAGAGCTGCACAAATAGGGGGTTACCTTGTACTAGTTTTAAGGTAGTACACCCGAGTTGTAGAGTCCAAAAAGTTTAAAAATGAGGTCAATACATTTTTATTTTAACCAATAAGGCACCAGCTATACACGCGAATATAATAATCGATAGGTATGATGCGAATTTTGCGAACAATAAAAATAATATTCATTTTTCGATTCGTTTTCCGTGATATGCGTTTGGACATAAGAATATGAGATATAAAACACCTCCTATCATATATTATGCAATTTTATTTAAATTTAACTCCAACACTGTCGTGTAAAGTCACCATTGTTTTCATCCTATTGCATCGTTAGAATTGTTATGTCTAATAAAATAAAAGCAATAGTAGGTATACAATGTTATTGTTATTGTCATTGTTATAACGTGTGCAGCACTCACCGCTGCAAGTCACACTACTACATGATAGTATGTCTATACGCATTGGTGCAACTCGCAATCGTCTATAATATATAGGTTCACTATTTTTATGCTGTCGAAATTATTAAAGTCGAATAACGGCAACCGGCTTAATATTTTATGGACGTATACCGTGACAACGGAATATACGCCAAAAATGGTAACCATACGTCACGATATTGTCTATGGGTGTAGTCTTTACTATAAGTGTATAAAATATCACGATAATATATAATAATATAATAACATTGAATGTGTAATATTTTAAAAAATGGTTTTTTTTTTCCCCGACGACAGATATTTTTCAGCAAGAGAATATTATTATTACATTTTTTTAGAGTTTATTATAATGTCATATTATTATATGTTGTACCTGCAGTATACTATATTTACGATGTACGATATATAATAATATAATATACGATGAGTAACCTATCCGACCAACAATGTCGAAGACTGTCACGAACTCAAAATATCCATCCCGCGATATTTTTCTTATTAAAAAAATATACGTATATATATATATATATACTTACATTTTTTTCCAGACAAAATATAATATCATCGACTAGTTTAACTGGACTGCACCATGTCTTATATATACAAACAACTCTTGTTTATGGTGTAGGTACTTGGTACCTATAATACAGTATACATTTTGCAGCACCGTATCCGGGCGCACATAAAGTTTTATCACACAGCGGTACGCTATAATATAATATTAGTGCGTGTATGGTAAAAATAATGTAAACACAAGAACACAAATTCAAACGAATGATCATCGCATAGTCGTATACATTTTAAACGATACGTTTATTTGGTTTTTACACTAATGCATTATGTAATACATAAATATATAATATTTATACAAGCCACGGAATGATTTTTTTTTTTTATCGCTAACCAGATTTTACTTTTATTTTTTTAGATTTTAAGCGGAGCAGAATTATTTTTTTCAATGATAAATGTGTTTTTGTGCGAGTAAGTACATCTGAACACACTTTTTATGGGAAAAAAACTACTTCAACGTTCAACATTTAATTGATTTCCGATCTAATTAGTATTTCCGGCAAATAGAACCAATAATTTTTTATTTTACTAGTAACATTTCGCAATGAAATAGTAAAAATTATATAAGTAAAACCAAACAATTTAAATTATTAAGGTTTCTATAAGAACAACATATAAGGAATCTTGTATTTTCAAATCTAAGCTATTAAAGTCACTAAATATTTTTTTCTTACTTCGAAATAGGTAGTTTTTTTAATTTTCTAATTAACAAGAAAATAAACGTATAAAATCTACATTTTAAAAGTAAAACATTTCAAATGTCTATATACAAAGCATATGATATTGAAAAATAATATCATACCCAGAAAGTGCTGATGGAAATCTTTAGTGATAAATTTAAGTCTCTAAATTATTTATTGTTGGGAATTACAAAAAAAAAAAAATTGTTGAAAACTTATTTTGAGTACAAAATTATCGTTTTTCTTTATTATTATTATTTTTCTAAGTTCTCTTGTTCATCCTGTAAAATACTTTAATTTTTTACATTTGATCAAAGTTACTTACGGTCTAGATGACATTTGCATTTTTATTGCTCCAAAAGGTGATGATAAGAATAAAAAAAAACCAACTCGCACACACATGCACGAGCACATTTTTGTATAATCAAATATCAATACATTCATCGCTACGCTCAGAATCTTAAATATTTATAAAGGTAGGTACCAATAAAAAAATCACCTAGACAATCTGTCTGAACAGTTTTTTACGGAAAATTTAATATCCAAGAATGTATTTATATATGAGTTTCTATACACCATATTATAACTATTTCGACACGCGTCTCAATATAATATATAACAACAATATTATAATGTGATATGTAATGCATTACCTACGAGCGTTTACATGCACGTAAAATATTTATGCGATTCAAAAGCTCCAATTTACATTATTTCCGAGCGATTATTGTACAATTTGAGTAGGTATACCTATATGTAATATATTGTATTTGTTGGAGACGAAAACGACGTCGTGTGTGCACTATACATATTATTATAACCTATATGCGCATATATATCGTTTTTGTCGAATCTAAACCATGGTGACACGTGTATTTTTGGTGTCCGTATCTATGTATATGGTACATTGTGTGTATATAATAAATAGTTTCCTACACGAGAGTGTACGGTTTCAACAAAATTGTTTACATGACATTCTATTGAACACCTATAACGGTGAGCTGAGTTGGTCTTGAAGACGTTTTACCGTGTATAATATAGTGTTATAGACCATATTACAATAATGAGTATGGATCAATAAAATTGCCGTATTTTTCTTATGATAATAATATATTTTTTTAAATATTCTCACTGACAATATTCGAGTGGAAATATATAATTACCCTTCAAGTAGGTAAGAATATGATACAGGCCTCTTCAGTGGCGGTGCTATGCCCAATTTTTGGGTCAAGGGTTAAGATTCAAATTTAATATTAGGTAACGATTTTTCATCTTTGTCTAACATTTAATACCCAATCACAACATCGGTAATAATTTAGTTGTACTAACGAACTCATTTTTCGAAATCTGAAAACAAACTTAAATTTTTTTCAAGTTATCTTAAGGTTTACATTCTCGAATTTTCAATTTTCTTAATTCCTAAAAAAGTTAAAAACTGACAAAACTAATTTTTCTTTTTAATATAATTAAAAAATAATTATTGTTAAATATTAATTTTTAGAGAAAAAAAATATCAGGGCAAGTAGAATTTGACAAATTCAATTTAAATTTTTTCCGAATTCTTATCCGATCGGTACGTTAAAAATATATTATAAATATAGGATACAGAAAATCGTTACTAAAAGTATCTTAAACCAGTGGAAGAATCAAGTGATAATATTTTTTTGTCATTAACACTCATACATAAACTAATTTAACAATGTACAAGTATTATGTTAAAAAAATATATTTATAACCAAGAAAATAATATCAATAATCANCATAATAATCATAATAATATACTATATAATGAAACTTTTTAAATATTTTAAAAATTATTATTATAATCAATTATTATTTAGATGAATATAACTTAAAAAAAAATTAATCCTTCCTAGATCTCATCTACGAGAAAAAAAAGGTCATTAAACTTTACTTGATGGCTTGGAGTCTACACGTGCTTAATAGACAGTCCGACCCTAAAATAAACCCATGATATTTGAGAGGAGTTTTCGACAACCAGATTTATAACAATACTCAATTATTTCATAGTATCTCTGATAATGCTTATAAAACTTTCACTTACCATGTGATGTCTTAGAGATTTTTAAAGGTCAATACGTTTTTTTTTTTTTAGTGAAATAGAAATAGACTCTGCTAATTGATTTATACTCGCTAATAATGAACCGTCACGATCTGTGAAAACTTACCGTTATTTTATATAATAATGGTAAATTGTACTTATTATTATTACTGTTATTATTTTTACAGTACCAAAAAAAAGTATTCAATCATTTCAATCTTTGGTTGACTTATAATATGATTATGTATACAAAGCATGTTGTGTAAATATTAATTAAACTAGAACGGAATCAATAACGAGGACCTGCACAGACTGCTGCAGTATGCTGAAATAAGTCGAATGTCATCGCTTTTGCAATTATTTATTTATTCGCCAATAACTTTGTACTATACTGCTAAACTTCACATTGTAAGAAATCGAATGATTGAACTTATTTACATCCCACGCGTACATTTCGTCCGTCTCGTCTCTCCATGTATAATTTATTTAAAATCAGTGAATATAATATTTCAAACAATAATTCATGTTGTGGATATTATAATGTTCTCATACTTTGAATTTCCTATTGAAAACTCTATTCCATATTAAAATTCAATTTGTTCTTTCAACCATAAACTTGTTTAAATTTGATGTTTACAAACCATAATAAAATAATAAAATTATGATGTATCCGAAATATAAGCACTCTACACATTGATGCACCTAACTTGCCTATCCAGAACGCCGTGTTACAATTTTGTGTTATTAAAATACAATAAAAACCCATAATTATAAATTTATGTAATTTATATAAGAAAAGTGTACCCAATAGTGGAAAAATTATAGGCCAAAGTAAAAGAAATAGTCGCGTCGAAAGTGTTCCCCATGTTTACTTACCCGTATTAACTGTTATAATACATACATATACATTATTGCGAGTCAGACGTATAATTCAAACGCGATTAAATCAAAATTTGTACGAAGGCCCGTTGTTATATTTTCCCACGATAAGTATATTACGAAAGTACGATGATAAAATAGTAACAACTAAATATGATTACTTTAAAATAAACAAATTTTCTTTAAATAAGGAAAAAAATCATTATTTATTAGAAATTAATAATATTCCGAATGGTAATTATATAGTTTATCAGATAGGATGGTCTATAATTAAATTAATATTTATACCTTAATTTTACTATCATTATTTTCATATACATTAAAATAAATAATTATCAATAATGGGTATAGAATCATAGCTTTTTGTACAATGATTTATTGTAATTTAAAATATGATAACTTAATTGAAACTTTGATATAATTTTTTAGATATGACGCACAATCTTTTTTATCTTTCCAACAATATATTTATTTCAATAAGATAGACCCTCTACCAACATCACATAAGTATATATAATATTCGTATAAATAAAATCGATAATTTTTAACAATTTGATATTTGTCTAATTTAATTAATTCGAAGTATAAATATCAATAAAATTAAATTTAAATTTAAAATAATATACGTATCTAGTGTATAACCATTTTATTTGTTGTTAAATAATTTGAGACTTTCTATTAAAATTACACGACCCTTTGGTTGAACATCACTGATATAAACGATATATAATTTTTTTTTTTTTGATAAATAATAATTGTGTTATATGTTTATGATTAAGATTTTATGGTGACAATGCATAGAAAGTTTCAGTTATCGACATCAGTGGTCGGATCTACCAAAGTATCAAGCCATTATGATTTCATCTCCTGCAATATTTTAACTTGAGCACCAAGTAGGGAAATAGATCCTTTAAATTACCCTAACCTAACCCATTATATTAATTTATAGCATACAAGACGTGTCTTGTATGGCGTGATTTAATTAAAATACAGATAACTTTATTATAATGATGTATATCACTGTTTCACAACTTATGGGTCACCTGCAATAACAAATATATGAGAATAATTTTAAATTTATAAATGCTTAAGTTATGTTTTATTTAATACCTCTAAGTATAATAATAATGTGAAGTCATTCAGTATTGTATTATATTAAAATGAATTGTAATAATTCCTTTTGTTATAGGTTTATTTAAGTTTATTTGTGCTTTTAATCTCATTGTTTGTGATCAATCCTTTCCCAAAAGATCCAACTTTAAAATTTTGGGGCAGAGGGTGAAGTATGGAAATAAGAAACTATGTCAGTATAATTTTAAATATAGTTTACAAATGAGTAATCTGGATTAAAATTTTTAAGTTTTAGCTATTAAGATTGAATACATTAAGAATTTTAAACTACGATAATGTGTATTTTCATTTTTTTGATAAATTCGTGTTAACTAAAATAATTTTTTTTTTTTTTTAATTTATTTTAATTTTGACACCACTAATTTATAAAAGATGAAATTTTCTATTTAAGATTAAATAAATCAATTTGGGAATTATGAGCTTATTTCTTATTCTATTTATAGATGCTGCCATACCATAATAAGTTTTATGGATAGGAACATAAAAAGTTTTAGTAAATCTAATTTGGCAACACAAGGTATACAAATTAAATTATGTAAGTATTATATTAATAGGCTATTTTATGTAATCGTATTAATATTGTTTCTGTAATTTTAACAGCATAACATATTTATAGTTATTAATAATATTACAACAATTTCCCAAAGTATAAAAATTCTATAATTTGTTAACATATAAAATGTTAATATTGCATATTATCGACTTTCTATAGTAGTTAGTTAGTTACTTTTGTAACTTATTGGAGTGTAAATACAGGACTGTAATATATTTATCATTAAAATTAATTAACCTAATGGACTAAATATCAAAATATTACTAAGTAATGTGATAACATTTGTTTCCTTATTATTAGCAGCAATATAAAAACAGTCGATCTTTATAAGATACACTAAAATGTTGTCCTTTCTTAATATTATTATAATGTTATTACAAATTAAATTTTATGACAGGATTCACAATTTTAGCGTAGCGTTTGGAAAACGATTTCTCTGCACCTTAGTTATTTGATTTTTTTTTTCGTTTCCACTTCATCTTTGATATTATTCTTTATGCTTACTATGAACTAAGAATATATTTATCTTAATAATTATTATTATAATAATTATCTTAGTTCATGTGCTTACTTATAGCGTCATCGTTTTCATATAGTATGTTTATCGTACATTCATGCTTTCTATCAGATTCCCATATGATTTCTATTTCTATAGTTTCACGTCCGCAAATTTTTTCCACGTTCTATAGCCATGCGCTATCTTATCACTTGATAATTCTATTAACCATAATATATTACATTCCCTAATTGTTTGAAAAAGTTCACCTTATTTTTCCCGCTTATTTCTCCCCTCGAACACTGCCTCGTTTAAGTCAAACGTTCAGTCTATGTCATCATTTTTTCTCCTTCTTCGCGTTAGTTCAGTGTTCTGGTGTTAGGTCTTAATAGGTCAAATCTGTTGCGTGATTTATTACCCACTTTGCTGGGCTTTCATTATTGTGATGTAGTGTGAATAACGATACATAACTATATACCTAGATATTCGAGTGTATATAATATATATATATAGTTAAATTAAAAAAAAATCTGTTCAGTTGTTCGTTGATTTTCGTTTAGCTGGTGTTCTTTTTGAGAAATCGCTTAATCGTTACGACTCCACTCACGGCTCGAACATTATACACTTTAGAGTGAAAAAAACTCTAATGAGATAACCAAAAAATAAATGTATCTCAAAACCTATTCTTTGGCCCATATAATTTTATCGATAATTCAGGTCATATTCGCCAATATAATGTGAGTAAAATTTCAACAAACATAAGACATATAAGTATATGAGTATTATACGCTCGGTGGAATCGCAAATGCCGGAAGCATTATTCTATGTAAATATTATATATCGTTGCACTTCAGAAACGTTATTCGAATCGCATTCGGTGATATTATTATTGTATCATCAGTATAGTCACTCACCGTCATCTAATAATGTTTTCATTCCAATTTATGTTTGTGTAAATCAACATTTAAAAAAATCTAATCTGTATAAATTATTATATAATATACGGGGTGATTTGCCAACCATTTTTTTTTCACATTAAGTTCAAACATAAATTTAAAAAAATAGATTTTGATTTATTAAGTTGTATTTAAACTATACTAAGAAGAATTATTCTTATTGTGGTTTAACAAAATATAGGTAATTATTATACTAAAATAATATTTAAAAAAAGCGGGCAAGTGGGTACCGCTCTGCTATACATTAGATGCCGTGTGGATCACTATTATATATTATAGGAAAGTTAAATTTTAATCCAATGATAATTGTCATTGTATACGAAAAACGATTCTGAACGAAGATGATTTGTCAGCCTAGGATATAATTTTCAATGGTTGATGAAAAAGGTGGTTTATGTTTTAATGGCCTGAATACATCAAAATTTAAGTTTTTTATAATTATTATTAGCTAAACTTATGGAAAATCTTGTATTAAATTTTCAACTC